>JAAGNO010018178.1:0-28236 GCA_033439905.1 Ceryle rudis
CGCTCGACGCCGAGCCCCGGCCGCTCTCCGCCGGAGGTCGGGGCCGCCGGGCCCACCGCTCCCGGGACTCTGCGGTGGGTGGAAGTCTCGAGGGTGGCAGTGGCGGCAGCCCCCCGGGTCCCGGCCCGAGTGGGTTCGGATGCTGTTACGGCTTGAAAAGGGGGAAAACCCGTCTGCCCAGGGAGCGGGGGGCATGCGCGGGGTGAGCGAGAGGCAGCAGCAGTGGGGATTTTTCACGTTCCTTTTGGGATGAGGAGGTGATGGGCGAGTAGGAGGTTTGATTAGGGTGTTTTTTCCTATGTTTTTTATCCCGTGAGATTGAACTGGTCTCCTCTCTTAGATCTCGAGACTGAAGTAAACTTCAGGAGGTGCAGGTTCTGTTTACTTGTTTCCTGCCTGGCAGTAGGAATTTCTTCTTTTCTTGCTGCTGTTCTCTTACAGGTGTTTCTTCTAAACTGAAATTTATGAAAAGCTGTCATTGACTCCTTATGTTTTGTCTTTCACAAGTCCTGTGTCTGGTGGGTTTACCTGTTCGTTGCTGGCCTGTTTGCTAATAGGTCTGACGTTTCTTTTACTATTTCTTTCTTTATCTCCTTTTTTTCTTATTGAGCTTTTGGGTTTAGAAATGGGTGGATTGAAAGCTGCTGCTTAGTCTGAACTCTCAGTATTCTTTCAGCTGCGATGTGAGGGACCAGTGAGTTTTCTAATAGGTTAATGGTTTGCCGTGGGGAAGGATGAAGTACACGGCTCCAGGCAGGTACATCTCAAAGGTGCTCGTCCCATCAGATGCTGATAGACACTTGTTTGAGCATTTACTTTTTTTTTTTAATGGTAACTTGAATTTATTTTGTCCTTTAGTTGCTCTTTACAATGTTGTAGCATCTCTTACCACTTGATGCTAAAGTGATGTTTGAACTTTTATTTCCAAGAATGAATTATTCTTAAAATAAGTAAAAGTGGTAGAAGTCCAGTTTGTTGCTCTTCAGTGTGTGGGCTTGAGAAATTTGAGTTCGGATATTTTTGTTTCACTTCTCAAGTACTGATTTCTGACCTTTGCAACTGAATTTTCATGTTGATTTATAGCTTAGACTCAATACTTGTGGTGTTTCAAAGAGTGGCCCTTTTGTGGTTCTTGTTCTTCTCAAACTTTGGATTGCTCTACGTGAATGGTGTGTTGGGTTTTGCAGGGGTTTTGTTGGTTTGTTGGGTTTTTTTTTGTTGTTTTTGCTTAAGTTAGTGCGTATAGCCAGACAAATTTGAGTGTTACCAAAATCCAAAAGAAGAAACCTGTTAAAGCATTAAAAAGAAAATGCTTGTGTGCTTGATGCTCAATAAAGAAGTCCTTGGATTGAGTGTACACGGATGTGACCTAAAGTTCCTACTCTGCAGCTGAGAGATACTGCAGTTTGTTTCTTGTAGAAGGCCCAGTCACAGCTGGTTCAGTCCTCATCTTGCTTTGGCTCTGTGAACTTTGGTAGGACTTGCATTTATTTTTACATATTATTTTTTTCCCTCCCTTAAATTCTGGAAATGATGCTCTGGAAAAGATGTGTGTGAAGTTTTTGCACCTGGCTCTGCCCCTGTATCGATCCGGTAGCCACCTCCAGTAAAAGGCCACGTGAAGGCTATTAAGCAACTATGCCTTCGGCACCAGTCTGTCCTTGGATCAGAAGCACGAGTTATTGCTGGAAATGGTCATCGCAGAGACTCCTGGTGTTTTCCTCTAGTAGTGCTGAGCTAACAGACCGACACGGTGCAATGGCAAGCAGGGGAGTGAGGGGAGAAGAGGACAAACTGTGGCTCTCAGAGTGTAACCTAGAGCAGAGGTTCTGGCTTCTTGCTGCTAGATACCATCTGGCAGGCTTTCTCTGCCCTAATACAAATTACTTGTGCTGGCCAAATCCCAGCAGAGAAGCACTATTCTCTCCAGACATGTTGTGCAGACATACTAAGAACCCCAGAAAAGGCAGTGGCGTTGTTTTTATTTTTTTAATGTCATCTGTATTTGTTACAGTTGATATTTTTTTTTCCCCTGGTTGAATATTAGGGTCAGCGTCTTCCCTGGCTGGTTTTCCAGGCTCCCTTGAGACTGGTTTGTCTGGAAACGGTGCCCCATTGTAGCTGCTGCCCTGCTTGCAGCATTTTCCCGTCTGCTAGGACAGAGCTTTGGCAGAGTCCAGACTTTCTTGTAATGCTTCTGGAGTTCATTTATGAAGATCAAAAGTGACCGGTGCGTTGAGCAATGCAAGCGTCGTCTCCCTGGACCCAGTCTGAGATTCATTTGGCACTCTCAGGAGTCAACCTTCAAGTTCATTTTTCAGATTGCGAAGGTGTGCAGTGGTTTGAACATCCGTGGCATTCGTGTGTATAAAAATCAAGTAATTCTGTGTGCTAGATTCCATTAAACAAAGGGTGGCCTGCTCCGTCTCCTTTCCACTAAGTAAGGCCGATATGCAGTAGTAGCTGTTCCTGCCTAGAAGTGTGGTGGTTGCAACTCTTTACTCCCGGTGCCGGGAGCTCTGCTGTGGATTCAGAGCACTGAAATGCCAGAAATTTCAACATTTGCTCCCAAGACCAGGGCTGGGAAGGTTGCAATGAAAACTAAGATGTGTTATTTTTTGTCGGCGAATGGATTGACGGTTGGAACGAGCTGTCTGAAGGTAGTGGGGAGCCTCCATACTTGATGCTGCAATTCAAGGCCAGAAGCTTTTTTTGAAAGATGTTCCAGCCTTTGGGCTCAATTCAGGAGTCATGAAGTGGAAACTTTATGGCCAGCATCGCATGAGCTTCAGACAGGACGGTCCGATGTGCTTTCCGACTTCAGGTTTTATGTGTTGATGCCGCTAGAGCCGAGACACCTTCTCCTTTTCCTGCAGTGCCACGCACACCATCCCAGGTGTCTGTGTCCTGCTCTGAGCATGTGGCTTGGTGAGCAGCTGCGCCAGCCCACAGCTCCCAGTGGCTCATCTCCCTCCTGCTTCTGCCAGCCTGGGCCCATCCTCTCCTTTGAGCTTTGGCACTCATCCAGCCTGGCCCTGAGTGGATTTGTCTCCCTAAACCGGTGGGAAACTATCTTGTTTTAATTGTGTTTTATTCTGGCTGCATTAGTCCTTTTATAGGTTCCTGTGGTTGAATTGGCTCAGAGGAGCCAGATGAGCTCAGGACCCGGGGTAAGATAATCAGCAGGAGAGTAAGACCAAGAGGGAAGGACAGGTCTGCCTCCTTTTGGCCTCCCAGAACTACTGGCTTGGTTAACCCAGTTTGCGTAGCTTCAGCCTTGTGCATTTTCTTGTGTCTCCCATTCAGAGGCATGAGACTGGACTGAAGGATTCTTGGTCCAATCCTCTGTGACCGTTCTTTTCCTTAATACCAACTCCGCTCTTCCATTGCGACTTCCCAGTCTTCTGCTGCACGCGTCCCTGGTCTTGCTGCTTTGTTGGAATTTTTGTTGTTTCCTTCCTGTACGTTTCCTCTTAAGTGACCAGTCCTTTACTCTGTGGAACTTCTTCAGACTCCAGCTTAACTTATCCACAGTTACCCTTGGAGAGGGTTTAAAAATACGCAGCAAAGCCTGTCTTAGGAGACCAGTCAAGGAGCTGGTGAAAGTGGGTTGCCTAGCAGAGGTGGCCTAATAAAATTGGAGTTGTACTGTGCATCTTTGGGATGGCTTCTGGGTGGTCTGCTTGGACGAGTTCACATCCTGCTGGTGTGGAGTCTTGTGTGGGTTTCACCGTTGTCAAGTAAACAGAGATGTGTTTGTTTCCCAGCCTCATAGGATGCGATAGCCCCAGCAAGTGCTTCCCTGAGTAATCGGCGCCTTCAGCCTCACTCATTGTGATCTCACAAGCCATCGTGTCTGTGGTGTCACAATGGAAGAGATTCTGGTGCTCTGACGTAGCTGACGGTGCCTTGTACGTACCAGCCAAGGAATGCAGTGGGAAGAATGAGCTCAAGAAATGGGAGAGACCTTCCTTAACCCAGGAGTGCCCTCCACCCTTTAGTCAACCCGTTCTGTGTTCCCTTACCTCTTCCATAATGGCCACGTAGAGGGAAGCCTGTGCCTGTATATAATTTTTTTTTTTTAATTGAACTGCTGAGATGCACGTGCCTCTTGAATGAGCGCTTGCCTGACGTTGCTCCTGTAACCCTCACCCTCTGCTGTTACCCTCACTTGTATTGCATCTAATTTTAGACTGTAAGTTCTGGAGAACAGGGACCTCTTCATCTGTAGCGGGAAGAGGCTGAGTGCGATTGCGGAGTGCTGTAAAACCAAAGCCAAGTTGTGTCGGAGCTGAGTAATGGTGGGACAGCGTACAGGCATCCCGTGGCAATGCTTTGGGGGAAGGTTACGTTACAAATACCTCAAAATATGGCCTTGGTTGTCTGGCAGTTCTGGAGACAAAGCCAGCCGAAAGTGAAGGGAGTGCAACCATCAGAGTGTGCTGGATTCGCATTCAAGGGCTGACACTGTGAGGTTAACAAATTAAAGAAGCAAATTGACCTGTCTAAAATTGTTACATTATTAAAACAGTTCTAAAAGTTTTGTGTTTTGTTGTTTGTTTTTATGTTTTGTGGTTGGCTTTTGGATGGTTTTGGGTTTTGGTGGTTTTTTTTTTGTTGCAAGTTTGGATGGCAAAAGTGGAGAGGCTGGTTTTGGTCATCGTCTCTTGTTTCCTACCTCGCGGGCTAGCCAGAGGCTGTCATTTTTGGACTGTAGTACATCTATTGAAATACTTGGGGTTAGCTTAAGTCTGATATAAAAAACCAGAAAGTTATTTCTATTGTTCTTCAATTATATCTTCATACAACTGAAATGTGGGCTCGCTCGTGAACGTGCATTTGAACAGCTACCAAAATGGAAGTCCTGTGGTTTTTGTTATCCTCTCTTCCGGGTGTTGCTAAATGTATGCAACTTTGTTCTACAAAAAAGCATTTTTATTACCCTAGCTTTCTACTCTTTACATTTATAATGGAATAAAATAAGACACTGTAATAAGACAAACCTGACTTACATTTCGGATTGGTTTCAGTTGCTCCAGCGTTGAGTTCAGTTGTGTGTTGGGGAGGCCAGGAGGCACGGCTGCCCCTACCCAGGCTTTGCGCAGGGAATAAACTGAAGTATGTGACTCTCAAAGCTTGCTTGCTTTATTTTTTGACTTTAGTTTGTCCTGTCCTTTAGATTAGTGTGGGGTTTTGGATTTGTTTGTTTAGTTTTTAATATGGAGTGCCATACGGCCAGAACGAAGCAACTGAACGTGCAAGTGGAGCACATAATTTCTTAGGTCACCCCTCCAACCCGAACTCGGCTGTCTGTCTTCTTTTCCCCTTCCTCCATCTGCTTATCGAACTGGCCAGTGAAGGGGAATAGTTTGGGGTTAAAGGCAAGCTGTTAAAGTTAGACCTTTGCTTGCTGCCAGGGGATTTTAAGTAGACGTGGTTGTAAAAAGTAAATATTAAGATTACGTGCAAAGAGCCCATTAAGATCAAGTTCATAGGCTAATTTGTCTTGCCACTGATGAGTCCGAGTCCTCTGCCGCTAGCGGGGCGCACACCTCTGCGTGTGCTTTGGGGCTGTCCCGCAGGTGGGGGGAGAGCACTTGCAATGCCCTGCCGGCTTTTGTCACCAGTGTTCCTCGCGTGGTGGGAGTTCCCCATCTTCTTCCTTGCCGCTTGTGGTTGCCCCTAAGTGGCTTCCCCGGCAGAAGCCTGGAGCGTGACAGCTGCCAGTGCAAATTCTCCGCTTCGCACTCGGTGGGGCTCCTGGCAAGCCGGCGGCTACAGCTGGCACTTGCCTTTCTCCTGGCTTTCCTTACTTGCTGGTGATCAAACTGTTGGGCTTTAGTACCGTGTGCTTGGACCACTACCAAGCGAGAGCTGTGGTCAGCCTCGGCTTGTCCTGTTACCTGCGGCTGATGTCCAGAGATGAATTTATTTCTTTTTTTTTTTTAGCTATTTTTCAAAGACATTTGCTGCATTTGCTCTGGCAGGGGGGTTGGACTAGATGGTCTTTTGAGGTCCCTTCCAGCCCCCAACGTTCTGTGATTCTGTGTTTGGTGATTGTAGCCGGTGATGTCACGTGTGGCACGTGCTGTTATACAGCACATAATGCGAACTTTATCTTCCAGCTGAAACCCACCACACGTGGTCATTTCCCATGTTATTGGGTGTTGCAAATGTAAAGTGCTGTCACATTTTCCTAGGTCTGTGTACAATCTGTCAAAATAATTCCTGAGGTCCGGCCTCAGTTCATGGTCCCATTACGTTTCATACGTATCTGTGTAAGGAATTGGAGCTGTGTGATATGAAATAGTAACCTGGGAGGGTTGAGTGCCAGATGTGACAGCTTGCACTGTCGGAGATTATAATCTGACCCTGCATAAGAAATATATATGTGGTGGTTTATGTAAGTTTGGAAACAGAATCACTGGACATGTGGATTTGTATGGATAGAGCCGGGGTTCTAATTTTTGAAGCTGTGTTGCTTGCATTGTTGCCCGTTGGAAAAAACAGGATAATTACTAGCGCTTTGCGTTGTCCTAGCTGTTACAAATGCTTTGCATGACTTCTAATAAAGTGTGTTTGCTCACCAGCTATCTTGTGCTCTGAGGCACTTTGACCTTGCCAAAGAAGATGATGTGAGGTCTTCCCAGGGCACCTAGAGCAGTGGCTGGGTAAACACGCAGTTAAAACTTCATTTGGCTGAAGGTGCAGGTGTGCGGTGGGGTTGCTCTTATTTGTATGCTGCCTGTGTCGGGGAATCGATGCGCAGTACCTGCGCGCACACCTCTGTTCGGAGCGTTGCTCCCTCTGCTACATGGGAGAGTGGGGGGGAGCTGCTTTGCGTATGGGGAGCCTGATCCCGACGTTAGATGTGGGCCACCTGCTGAAGTTGTCAGTGAAAACAGGCACTGGATGTTGGCTGTTCTTTCCCTCTGCTGATGTCCCGCGATGCAGACTGGCCAGGGTCTGGAGTGGTGCTGCCGTGTCCGCGCGGTGACGTGCCTGGCTCTTGCCGAGGTGGCCGGTTTACCTTTGCCGTGCAGACTCGGTGGCTCGGGAATCTCAGCCCCACTGTGCGTGGTGTGGGCCAGGCTGAACAAGCCCTGCGGGTCTGTGTCTGGTGCCCTGGTCTTGCCAGCTGAGATACGTTAGAGAAGGACTGATCTTGCCGTCTGTGGGTGGATAACGTACGCTCTATTGCCTGTACTTGATACAGGGGTTGGAGCCTGCCTGCCTCCCCCACTCCACCTGTGTATTTTACTTTAAGCAGTAAGCTAAAGACCAGGTTTTACTGCAACTAACTTACAAGCTGCTTTAGTCTGAGATATTTGCTGTGATGGGCCTTTAAATTCATAGCTGGTAGCTTTAAGATTTAAAGCACGTATACCTTAAATATCTCTCTTTCTGGGGCAGGTTAGAAGTGAATATAACTAACTTCTGTTTGACTGTAATGCATTTATTAATGACAGTAAAAGCTGTAGATGGAAAAGCAATGGGTAGAACTGAGCCCTTTTAGGATAAATGCGATGTTGGGCTCTTCATTACGGTTTTGTAACCCGAGTTTTCGGTTTTCCCAGTACCTGCTGCCTGGCACGCAGCTTTAACAAAACAGGCAGCCCCCCAGAACGTCAGAGCCGCAAGGTGTGGAAGTATTTACACCATGGAATTGGCAGCATGGGTGCTGCCTCAGTCTTAAACATCTCAGCTCCTTTGATTTTTGCCTTTCACTCAAAACCTTGGGAAGGGAAGGTTACCAAATGCATGTTTACTCGGAGCACACAACCTGCTCAGCTGCAATTATCTCCTAATCTGGTCCTTCCAAGTTTCTCTGGTCTCGCAGGTAAATACAGATTGAGCCGTTACTCAAGGCATATTATTTACCTCATTAAGTGTGTGTTTTGGCACGTGCATTATTTACCTGACAGACTAACGGATGGGAGAGAGCAAACGCCGTCTTTTGTGCAAACAGCGACTTCGTTCGCGCGCGACGGGTCCCGTGTTTCGCCTCGCCCGGGTCGGCTCCGTGTCTCGCGTCGGGTGTGTCCAGCGCGTCGCGGCAGAGGGAAGAGCGAGCGCAGGCGTGGGGAGGCCGGGCTCAGGAGCCAGGCGGGTGGGTGGCACGTGGTGCCGTGGAGCTGGATCAGCTGTGGGGATGGATTTAGGTATTTGGGCAGTGAGGTGTGTGTGTATAGATACAGTCAGAGGGGGTACTCGTACCCTTGTTCGAGAGCGCTGGTTGTTGCAGTTCATCTGCTTTGCCGTTGGTCGCTGTACCCACCTATGCAACACCACCATGAGCTGGGCTCCAACTCTCATCCCAGTAAATCTACTAACAGCAGTGACAGTCCTGTCAAGTTTTTTTTTCTGCAGTATTTTGAAAGAAAAAGGATAGAGGGGGAAATCCAGGTAGTCTCACGTGGGTTATGTAATATCTTAAATAGCACTTCTTAGATAGAAGCATCAGAAGGTGATGGCCAGGTGAGGTGTTTCTTCTGAAGGGAGACCGTAACCTTTAGAGTCCTGCTTGCATTTTACAGGCTACACAGTTCACCTGTGGGTTTGTTGAACTGCTGTCCTCCTCTGAGAAATATCTGAGGAAATGGAGTGTAGCACTAGAATCACCTCTCTGAGAACCTCGTACGCAGAGCAAATGAGAGCTTCCCTGGGGAGGAGCCAGCCAGCCAGCAGATGTGGAGAGTTGTGATGGAAGTGGGAGGCTGCAGTGCAACGAACAGATATTTCAGGGCCAAGCTGTTTGGATCAGTTGTGGTCTTGATATATCGTATTGCTGTATTTAATTCCTACCGTGTATCAGAAGTTTCATTGTATATGAAAAGATGAAAGGCCTCCTCAGAAAATTCCGTGGGGTTTAGATCAGGTTTTCTGTGTAATATGTGGCTTGTGTTGCGTTCTGCTATGCTACGGTTCAGCAGGGGTGTGTCATCTGGTGCCTGGAGCCATGACTGTCTCATAGCTCTTAATTTAGAGCTGTTTGCAGAGGTTAATTTCCAGTTGCCGGTGATTTTTGGACACCTTAAGTTCAGTCCAGAAGTCACCTGTCGTGCTCAGAACAGGTTACTGTGTTATTTCAGGTTTGCAATGCTGGAGCCTCCCCCAGGAAGCACCGAGGAAATCCCTGTCGGAGGAGGACAGTGAGGAGATACTAGCAGAGATGAGATGAGATGTTTGTGTGCATGAGTAACACGAGTCTCTCTTCAGTTTCAGATGCCTCTGGATGTTCAATGATAGCACTCCTCCATACTGGAGCAGCAAAGTTTTCCCAAAACTTACTTCCAAGGGCAAGACAAGCTGTGTGCTGCCTCCTCCCCGCTGGTGTTCTCAAAGGGTGTAACTCCATCGTAAGCAGGAAACTGGCGTCCCACGGCTTTGGAGCTTCCATGGCAGCAATGTCATCCTTCCCTCCACAGAGATATCACTACTTCTTAGTGCTGGATTTTGAGGCTACGTGTGACAAACCACAGATTCATCCTCAGGTAAACAATCAATCCTGTTAATTATCCCCTTGCAAGTTACTGCCGCTGTTCTGAGAGGTGGAAGGAAAAGGCACAGTGCTGGCTCGCTTGTTTTCTCTGGTTTGTCCCACCTCCTTTCTGTTGCTGGTCCGCTAGGGCTCTTGCCAGTTACCTGCTCTCTCAGAAGCAGTGCCAGGACTGTTTGGTGGGAATGAAACGAAGGAGCCTGATTTCCATCAAGGAAGCGAGAATTCGCGTGTTCCTGAGAACACCCTTAAGTCCTGTGTGCTTGTTGACTGCCTGAACTGGGAGGGTCTACAAATTTTTGATGGGGCATCTGCATTAGTAGAGTACTCGTGGCAGCCCTGTTTGATTCTGAAAGGAAAAAGGCTGTTGATAAGCCAACAGCTTTAGGAAAAGAATAGTTTTGTCGTGGTTTAAACCTGGCCAGCAGCCACTCGCTCACACTCCCCTGCCTTGGGGGATGGAGGAGAGAACTGGAGGGGTAAAGGTAAGGAGACTCATATGTTGAGATAGAAACAATTTAATAATTGAAATAAAATAAAATATCATGAATAATAATAGCAGTGATAAAATATACAAACTAGAGGTGCACAATGCAGTTGCTCACCACACACCGACCAATACCCAGCCTGTTCCTGCCAGAGGAACAAAAATCCTGAAACAGTTCTGGAAGAGCCCGAGCTTCTTGGTCAGCCCTTATCTGTATACTGGACATGACATTGCATGATATGGAACGTTCCACTGGCTGATTTTGGGTCGTTGCTCTGGCTATTCTCCCAGGTTCTTGTGCACCTGAACACTAACAAGACATGGGAAGTTGAGAAGTCCTTGATTGCTTAGCAACTGAAAACATCAGTACACTATCAGCATTCTTCTCATACCAAATCTCGTACTGAATCCAAAACACAGCACTATTCTGGCTGCTAAGAAGAAATGCTAGGTCTATCCCAGCTGAAACCAGGACAAGTTTGAATGATATGAATATGTGCAACATAATGGTGTTTGTAAGTAGCAAAGAACGAGAGTTTGGAGCTGTTCGATCTTGCTAAGTTATCTTTCCTGGGCGTTAACTCTGGAGTCTAATGAGACAAAGTTTTAAGCTTCAGAGAGGTTTTTTTTCCCGTGCCCTAGAACGTGACACATAGAGAGACCCAGATGAAGTACAGAGGTTTTTCTGCAGACAGTTCTTCCCTAGTAGTGTAGAGCGTATTAGTAAATATATTTTCTGTTGTCAGCAGACCAGGCCCAGGTTTTCCACTTAAATCAGAAAACTCTGCTTAAAAAAACAAACAAACAAACAAAAACCCAAACCAAAACCAGCCAACACCACACCTAATATTTGGTTGGTAACAGACAAAGTTTCTAGTCCCTAAGGGATACTTCACGTTGGGATCAAGCCCGAGTCCTCTCTTCCCCAGCAGCGCCTCGGTGAGTGCCGCCGGCCTCTCGTGTTCCTCGAAAAACGGACAGCAAGCTCCCTGCTCTTCTGCCGGCTGTTCGTGGGAGGCTGTTGTGGCTCTGCATCCAGTTCTGCTAGCGGGGTCTTAACCGCTCTCCAAGTGAGATGTCAGGCTGTTTCCTGCACGCTCCGCCTCGGGTGCACAGACCTGTCAAAGCTGTAAATTGGATCTGCCTTGTCCCTTTGGATATGGGCTTGGTCTGTGCGCATTTTGATGCAAAACCATGATGCATGTGGAGCTAGTTTACGGCTGGCAGTAAAAAGGAGCATGAGTGGAATATGATTACTACTGTTTTAAGGAGCTTTGTCCCCAAGTCCTTGCCGGGGAAAGTAATGGTCTGGGCCAATGCAGATCCGCTATATATTTTGTTGGTGAGATAGCACCTTTAAGGCGGAGATGCTCTTCAGTGTTGTTTTTCCAGCCGGCTGTGTTCAGTGCCTGTCCGCATCGTGTCGCGTGCGGAAAGGGCTGTCGGTCCCTCCCATCCTCACCAATGGATTAGTTTGACAAATTAAGAAATTACTCTTGCTGCGTGGGAGTCGGTGTAGCTGGGACGGCGGAAGGTCCCTGCCAGAACCGGGCAACTTTACAAATATGAGACTTCAGTTGATGCCCCTACCTACATCTCACCTATTTGCTGTCTAGCCTGGCTCTTGTCCTCTTCACTGCTGGGCTGTACAGCATGGTGGGCGAGCTGCCTTGTGTATTTCAGCAATGTTCTGTGCAGTTTTAGTGGCAGGATCTTTCACTGGAGCAGTGGCAGACAGGTTTTGGAGGTTTGGTCTGAAGACAGACCTGGGAGCTAGGAATGGCAAGGTGCTGATCTTCACTGTGATCCCGATCCTTTTTCTGCTTTTGTTTTAATACCTTGTTTTAATAGAAGTCTAGATGCAGTAAAATTCAAATGCCTTGAGATGTGATGAGGAGGCTGCACATCCAGAGCTAAGCTGTGATCCAGGTTACTTTAAGTGGGTAGGCACAGCTGTAAGTTTTGCCAGGTCAGTCTAAAACTCTCACAAATTGCACACTTCACATTCCTCACTAGCTGCTCTTCAAAATATTTTGCCTTCTTACCAGAAACTACTGAAAAAGCTGTATTTTTATCTACGCTGAGGTATGTGACTGCCACATCTGCTTCCCCTCCCACCGTATTTACTTGTGCTCTTCTGCAGCCAGCAGCCTCCCTGGCTTTACCCCTGGGGAAGTCCTTCCTGCTCGCCTGGGAGCCATGAAGCCTCCTTCATTTCCATTCCCTTTCACACTGCCCAGTCTCTCTCCAAGGTCTCATGGTGCAGCCTCTGTAATAGGGATCAAGGAGGGTCAAGGACAGTGGTATGCCCTTGGGAAGCTGTTCGCACTGTGGCTCCACTGGCTGAGTGCTTGTGGCTCAACCCTTTGCTTACCACTTCTGGGTCGGGCATGGAGGGTCCTTCATATTCCCTGCCCTACACCCCCAGAGGAGTGGTAGCATCTTTTTGCACAACAGCTATGCCCCTAAATCAAAGCGTGTGTTTATATGCACAGAGAAGCAGTTTAGCTTTGTGGTGTTTTTTTGATATATTTATGAATGATGAGACAGTCCCAGAGAGAAAAGAAGGTGGGGGGTTTAACTGCAGTGTCCCAGGTGGATAGACAGGAAAAACGAGAGGCCCGGGCTGTGTCGCGTAGTGTGTTAGCCAGCCAAGGATGAGCGTGGGTTGGCACTAAGGGGTGTTTATGACTGGCCCCTCACTTCTCTTTAAAGCTTACCTTGCGCGTTTGGACTTTGATCCAAAGCCCAGGGGGGTCAGGTGGGAGCTGTTGTTCTGCGGAGGGTGATGGACCTCAGACGTGGTGCTGGTAGTGTGCTTCATTTTCCAGCTCTAACTCTTGACTTTTTTTCCTTTGCTGTCTGTTAAGAGGTTACAAGTACCTGCTGCTCTTACACAGTCAGCTTGTAGAGCCGGCTACATACGGTGCTTCAGCTACACAAGAGAAGATGCATTAATAAGTGGGAGTCTCGCTCTTCTGGCCCTTTGTCCTTGTATCCACCAGTGTTTATGATGGTCAGTGCTTTCTGTGACCGCTGAGGAGCTCCCCAGGCTCGGATCCCTGCCTGCCTGCCACTGCCTTTTATGAGTGCAGGGACTGGGTGTGCCTCTGTCGCTCAGCAAGCCAACTGTCTTGCCCTCAACTTCAGCAGAGCGGATGAAAGCAATGTTTGGGTTTGGTTTTTTTTTTAACGTAGGAGGTTTGAAGGTAGAAACCAGATCTGTTCAAAGCTGGATTCTAAATTAGGCTTTTACATAGGATGTCAATCTCTACTATAATCTATTAAAGCCACTTAAATGAAAACCAAATGAAATTCAAGCTTTGTACGTCTGCCGCGTGGAAGTGTAAAAGAGCGTAAGACCCCTGACCCGAAGCTAGCCCTCCTTGTTCCGAGGCTGCTGAAGGAGCTTTTTGCAGTGATGAAGTTGCTTTGTTGTCATGTCAATTTTTTCAGGTACTTGACTTCGGTGTCTCAAATTCACTCTAATTTGATAATCAGCTGGGAATTAGAAATTTGCCTCTTCCAAGCTCCCTTTAAGAAGAAGACATGAAATGTTCAGATCTTCTAATTGCTGAAAGAGGTTGTGACCAGAGGCAGGGGAATAAATTGTTTACAGACAATATTTTCCTTGTTCTCTTCAACAGCACAGTTTAAATTCAAAAATATCTCGAATATTTTTTCTTTAGCGTATCCTACGTATTTCAGGTTTGTTTAGCACGCGTTTCGAGTGGTATTTTGGGGACGTTTTGAGTTATAATTGCTAGCACGTGAAGCTGGACGTACTAATAATACAGAACATCACTCACCATTTCAACATAAACCCATAAACACAGGCTATGAATAAGCATGTGTTCAGTTACTAATTTATTTTTAAGTGTAAATCTGGATGATCACAGAGTACGTTTCCTGATTGGCAAAAGCATATTAATGGGAGCCAGTCCTCCTCTAAGATAATATGAAGTACAAATGCATGACGAGGTTCAGCGGGGTTCGGGCTGTGTTTCCTTGAGTGCTAGTGTAAAAGAGCATTAAAGGTGTTTTCCCTGAATGTCCGTCGTGTGGTCACGGGCTGGGGCAGCTGGAGCGGCCGCAGCGATCGCTGCCTCTCCACTGCCCGTACTGCTCTACCCTGATCTCGTCCCCGTGGCAGGGACAGCTGAACGATGTGTATCTGCTCCTGAGACACTGATTTATAGACTGACCTTGTAATGGGAATGGATGTTGATTTTCACCAAGTTTAGGTGAAAATCAGCAGATGTGCAGGTCCTGCTGAGCTCCCTGCTAAGGGTCAATAGACAGAGGATGGACATGCCACCTCGGGAGCCATAGCCTGGGCTCAGAGGAGTTTCTAGGATGAATATGTCCCTGAAGTCACAAGCTTACTGTGGAAAGAGGTTACGGAGGCACTTCTGGTTTCTTCTGTGCTGTTTAGAGATAGTGCTCTGTGGAGCCTGGATCAAGGCAATCCTAGCTGAGGGCCAGGAGGGGAGTGCAGGAGGTGGCTCACACAGTAATGGAGGTTGTCACAGTCTCACCCAGAGGCACATATTGGAGATGTGCCCACGCCTGCCTAGTCTATCTAGACGTCCCCACGTAGCAGCTTTCTTCTGGCATGGTTTTTGTGTGGCTGTTAAGCTCAGTGCATTAGAAATCACCTGCCAAAACCTTTATTGAGGATGATCGTGAATTGCTGAAAAGTGAAGAAATTCAGGCTTGTTTCCCATGGCAACTTTAACTCGTCACTCTCGTGCATAAGTATTACAGTGGAATATTAATCTGCAATTACCTGTCTTCATGCAGCTTAGGCTTGGGTGTAGTTTTAAATACCTAGTTCTCAGTTCAGTTTCTTACGATGTTGTTCCTAGAGGAATGCCATTAAAGATGCATGTAATTGTGAATTAAACTCTTTTCTTTTCTCTTTTGCTTTTTTTTTTTTTCTTTTTAAGAAAAGCATGTTAAAAAAAAAAATACTTACAGTCTCTTTGCCAATTATGGCTGTTATGCCATTCTTCTTACGTCGCAACGCTCTAAGTTCCTAGAGTGGCAGGGAATAGTATAAAAGCCATTTCAGATTGGGTTTTCTGGTCGTGTTAATTTTTTTGAACAATCTTTTGGAAAAAAAAAAAACCAACTTTTTGAGGCCTTATAGGTACTCCCTCTGAACAGATAAAACATTTTGCAAAGAGCACGTGAATATCTACAGCTCAAAATCCTCCAGGGTGCACCTGAAATGGAAGATAAGCTGTTCTTTTTGACCGTAGTTTCTGTATGTCGTGTGCATTCCGATTCTGTTGAACTGTTGTGAATCTTATGTTGACCAATATGAAGAAGATTATTTTAAAAGGTAGAGAGAGAAGACCAATGTTTTGGAGAGGCTTCTGCAGGTTCTGAGACACCAGGAGCGGTGCTGCATTCTCCGTGGCACTCGCTTTGCTTTGGAGTCCTCCCTCGTTCTCCCAGTACGTGGGGCAACCTTGCTGTGATCTGTGTGAATCTTGCAGGGTGGGTTATGGCTTCAGGCAACAGAATTAGCTGTATTTATTTAAAGCCTGATGAGCTAGAGAACAGGAACAGTTACTGAACCCAGATCTGGAGAACACAGCCACGAGACCACCAGGCAAGACATCTGATCTATGAAGAAAAAAAAAAAATCAAAGCAATTTCTTATTTAAAGATCTAAACCCAGCATTATTGTAGGAACAAGCCTAAAATACCAAGGCACTCAGGTGGCCAATTGCTGCAGTCCTAACCTGACCCAACCTGCTTAGCTTTCGGCGGGTTATTGACAGGGCGACGACTCCTTTACAGCAATCAGTCACGTTGCCCTTTCCCTTGCGGTGTGCCGAGCCCCCCCAGCGGTTATGCAGCCCGGTGTGCAATTCCCTACCTGTGCTGTTTGAACGCTGTATCCTTAGCTGGGCAAACATTACACAGCGTTTAGGTGACAAGTTGCAAAGTTAAGTAGACTTGTTGTTACAGCAGAAAGTAGTTGAGCCGCGGTCACCCCGAAAAGAAAAGATCCAGGCTAGCGCAGGAATGTGCAAGTCTGCTGTATCGCGTTTGAAGGTTCGTTCGCCTCTCTGTAAGGGTGCTGCTGGAAATGTTCACGCCACGTGAGTTTCTGCAGTGACGGGAACGGGTGCCCCAGGTTTGTGTGTTCACTGAGCTTGTCCTGCCGTGCGTATGGCCCGGTACGGTCGCTGATGGGCAGCGTGTCCGCTGCTCTCCTGCAGCCTCTGAGGCAGCGGGAGTGTTTTGCATCCCTTCCAGTGGGATGTTTTCAAAACGGACAGTGTTCTGTGGTGTGGCATCTATCTACTGCTACAGGGGGACGCCCCGTTGCAGGCTGCTCTGGTCCCTGAGGAACGGTCTTTGCTGCGTTAAGATGGGCTTTTCTTAGTTTCAAACAAAACCTTCCTGATAACGAGGAAGTGCAGCTCGGCTCTTCTGGTGAGAAGGGCACAGGACGTGCCCAGGTCTTGTGCTTTTCTTCCCCTTTGTGCCAAGCTGGCTGTGCAGCCATCCCCGTGTCGTTATTTGTCAGTCCGTGCACTTGTTAGCTGGCAGAACAGCTCTTCGTTACGTTACTTAGTTCCTCCCCGCTAGGAAGAAATGCGCTGTCACCAGCAGCTAGTCGTGATGTCTGTAAAACCCTGGGTGTTCATTTACATGCACTAGTGTGCCCTTTCTACCCATCCCAGATGTTTTAGTGTTGCTGGGAACATTGATCGTTTGTGCTGCTCAATATTGGGTGAAGAGGTTGAGTCTTGAAATGATTTGATAATTCTGCAACGGGGACTGCGCAGGGCGGTTGCCTGCGGTGGAAAGGAGCGGTCGTGAAAAAGGATATAGTGTAGTTGTCATTTTCTAATGGAAAGGTAATATTTGGAAATGCCTGTGTGCTGTTTTTAACCTGGTTTGAGTATTAAACTTCCCCCAAACTGTCAAGTTTAAATTGTTATTGGCTGTGTTGGTGGAGATTTTCTGGGTGGTTAAATATATATGTCAGTAGTGCTTGAGGAAACAAGTTGAAGTGTTGATGTAAGTTGGTCTATATTTCTCATCCCAGGTGCGGAAAGAGCGGGGACGTTCTGACTTCATGTCTGGGTGCTGCTGGAAAGATCAAAATAGCTTTGGGGGTTTTGGCACGCGAGAGGATGCTGATGGTGAGAGGCAGGACCCAGCCTGGGATCAGATGACTAAGACAGGTTTTGTTCCGGATGGCAGGACAAGGGTTGACAGCCAGCTGGCAAGATTTTAGGTACAATGGCAGGTATGAAAGAAGGCTCAAAGAGCACAAGGATAAGTTGGGGGGGGAAATGTCACTTAGGAGATACATGGATCCTCCTTTTCTTGGCCCTCTAAGAAGGGACCTCGCCTGAGAAAGTGCTTCACTTTGGATTCCGTGCTTGTAAAAAAAAAAAAGAGACTCTTTCAGGAGGGTGCAAAAGAGAGAAAAAGTGTGACCAGCCGTCTGCAAAACACAACCGTGAGTGCAGGCTGGATGGCACTGGGGTTGTGCCTGGTGCAGTGACAAGAGGGGGGTATGTATGATGAGGTCTTCTGTTGAGAAAATGAGACCGGCAGTGTTGTGGCCTGTGTCTGCTCTGGGCAGGAAGAGCAGTCATGAATTTAAACAAGGGAAAGCAAGGGTAATTCTGATCAGACATTAGGAAAAAACTTTCCAACGATAAGACTAATGAAACAGAAGGATAGAGTGCCTGGGGAGCGTGTGAGTCTCTCTTATTGGAGTCTGTAAAAACAGCCTAGACAAAGTCAGAAATTATTTAGGGGGAGGTGATGCTGCCCTCGGGCAGGTGCATGGACTCAATGCCTCTCTTAAAGCTCAAGCTCCTGGAGGCATGTGATTAGATGAGAATTTCAACTTCTATTAAAGAAAGAGAAATGGTCTCTCACCCTCACAGTTGTAAGGAAGCACCTGGAAATGAGAGCCAGATCTGATGCCAGTGCAGAACCCAAAATGCAACTCAGAATTTGTCTTTGAGGACAAATTTCCAGCCTTCGACACCGGGCTCTAGCACCTGAGTGTTGGGGGTAGGCAGTGAGGCTCACCTAAGAGCAGAGGTAGGAAGAAACCTTGGGTATTCACTGATAGGGCAGCAGAATTTGTCTCCGCATCATCTTATCCCAGTGTTTTGTGATCTTTCCACGTTCCTGCCAGTTCTCTCGTGTTTTGATGTTGACGTGTATTTCCCGTCGCGCTCTCTGGGACGTAGCCGTTGTTTAAATGTAGTAAACTGCTGGGTGTGTGCCTTTGTGTACTTGAAGCTAAGGAGTGGTGGGGAAAAAAGAAGGTTTGAGGGTTAGCTGCTTCCCCAAAGACCTTTTGACAGGGTTGATCAGTACACGGAGTAACTCGGCCAGCACGGAAGCACCGAGAGACTCCTTGCCGTGGGTGCAGGTTGGGCACCCTTTGGCAGTCAGGCCCTGATTCAGCAGAAGTCCTGCTGCCCCTCGCTGCAGAGGTGTTGCCTTTATGGTACCTTTTTGGTTAGTTTAATAAAAATTCAGAAGTGGGGAAAAGACCTATGAGGTCATCTTGGTTACTGCCCCTGAGGGCCAGTGCAAGGCTGCTCACTTGGAAACTGCTTTAGTTAAAATAATAATTAAGGGAAAGGATGAAAAGTGGGGAGGCAGATCTGTTAGGCTAGCGCTGTCCTTCCTATGTCCGTTTTCAATTTTAATTGCCTTGGAAAAAAGGGAAAATCACAAGGCTTTAAAAGCTCTGGGTCTTCCTGCTCTTCAGCCCCCCACCCCCTCCCCGATCTTGGAGGCATCAACTCTCATCTGTCAAAGTGTAAATCAGCAATTAAAACACAAACAGCAAAATGCCAAAGATGACCCGAAGCACAAAGCAACTGACAAACAAGTCCGGACAAATCGGCGGATAATTTATAAGCATTGCCCTAAAATCTAATTATTTGGCAATTCGAATTTGCAGCCAGCCAGGGCTGTGCAATAAATTTAACCCGCCATAAATTATTTAGGAGCAGCCCGTGGTGTAAATCAAAAACACGAGTGTTTGTTTAAGAAATAAGCTCCTTGTGCATAAAATGACTTTTTTTTTTTTTCTTTCTTTCTTTCTTTAAAGAGGGGGGGGTGGAAAAGCATCCCTGAACAAAACGAGCTGGTGCCGTGGCCGTGTCCCTCCACGGAGACTCCCTTGCCTCTTCTACCCTTACCTTTTTTGAAGGTGTAAAGGGATCTTTCAGTAGGAAGTTTTATGGTTTTCCTTATCAGAAATAATCTCTTTCTCTCAACGGCCTCTGCTTGTTTTTATTGCATTTTGAACAGTCAGCTCTGATTTTTACGGGCATCTTTTATTCTTGTGTTTATTAAACTTCTTCACATGGGGGTGGAAGTAAGGGATAAATTATTCTCTGGTAGTTTTTGAACTGAATAGGCCACAGGGTCTTCATCAAATATATAACTCGGTGTCCTGAAGTGTGCCCTGTCCACTTTGTACGGGGGCTTCTGGATTAAAAGCTTTAGAGAGCCAGGAAGTTCTTGCTGGGCACTGTATTCTTCTCGTCTAACAACGTTAGTGCTCCCCAGATCCAAGAGGATAAGCAAAAAGATTCCTCTGTGGGAATTAGTGCGACTCAGATGCTTTCTTCTCTGAACTGCAGAGCTCTGTCTGTTGCAGGAAATTATTTGGAGAGTATAGTCGCGTGCTTGTTCATTTCTTTTTATTAGCAAGAAGATCAAGGCAGCTGAATTTGTGCATCCCTGCTCTGGTGTTAAAGGGAGGGGAGTTTCGTTTAGGACAGTTGGGTAAGGAAAGGCTGGTTTATAGCAGTGCTTTCACATGCCCTTATGAATTTTTCAAACCCCTTTTAAAAGGAAGTCCCTAGCCGTTCCTCACTTACCCTCCAGCCTCCTGCTGCTGCTCAGCCCACTGGCCTGGGACAGCCAGGTCGCATGGGAGGTGCCCACCTGGGGAGCGTTGTCGTTGTTGGTTTTAAGAGACAAGAATTCTGAGCAAGTTGTCACGTAGATTTGCCTGAAGTACCGTGAAATCATAAATGCAGGATTGTTGTAAAGGGAGTGGACCTGGTAATGGATATGTACAAGCCTCTGGCTCTGGAGGTTCCTATTGTTAGGCTGTTTGGGGCGCAGCTGAGGGGAGGGACAGGGTGCCGATGTCTTTTTCTTTAAGCGTGTTAATATTGATTTTAGAAGCAATGTGTTCCAACAATATAAATGCAAATGCCTGTAATTGGGAGTCGCGTGCAGAATTTCTCAACAGAAAACATGCTCAACTTTTCATGACAATGAAAGGAAAATAAAAAGCTGCTTATTTATTGCCGGTGGTTTGAATTCTGGATTTCCTTTCAAGTTACTCTGCGGCGCTAAATAAAATACCTAATTGCAGTGCTCGCAAAATTCAAATAGGTACATTTGTTCTTCTGGTAGCTTGCGGCTATTTGCAGCTTCTGGACACCCTCAGCATTATTTCAGCTCATCTATAACTTCTGGTTGTCCTACGAGGAAAAGCTGGGGGGGGAGACTTAGAAGCCCCAAAGGCTGCTGGCACACATCACTGCTGGACTGGGAAGGTGTACTCAGTGCTGGAAGAGGAAATGGGTGAGGATCCCAGGGTAACGCTTGTGGACCGTCAGGCTCTGATACGGGAAAGGAAGCGGCAGTGAACCCCTCCTTCCGATCCCTTGTGCCACTCGTGCTCCTCCACCTTTCCCACCTGGAAGAAGCAGCAAAAGTCTTTGATGGTGGAGATGGAGCTGAGCGCGCTGAGCTGACTGGGCTGCTGTGAAACGTGAGAGAGCACCCGGCCGCCTTCCTGCAGCGCGGTCTGTTGGGGGCTCGTGTGTGTGTGCGCCTAAGCGCTCGCCATTTCAGAATAACTACTAATGAAATTCTAGATCTGTAATAACATTTTGGATATCTAAAACAAACCATATGCTTGTAAAAATGAAAAAAAGAGAGAAGGAAAAAAGTGGAAACAGATCAACTTTAAGCCATAAATTCTTGGTAATAGAGGCCTCTTCCCTCCCTCCCTCCCTCCCCCCCTTTCTGTTTATGTTTGATAGATATTTTTGTTTCTGCAGGAATGTCAACTCTTAATTTCATGATGTATCATGGGCTTAAGAAAATTGAATTTAATAAAGGCAAAAGATGAATGGCACCTTTAAAGGTCCCAACACTTGTCTTTATTAGCAGGACAAACTGCAGGGTCTCCAAACACTGCTTCTCTCCAAATGAAAGTTTAAATGAAAAGTACAGCAGTGTCACAGGTTAAATTTCATTGCAGGACTGGCTAACGTCGTTAGTGAGGAGTGGGGCTGATTTCATGGGGCTGGTATCTGTTGCCTTAGATACCAGTGGAGCAAACACTGCCAGAGACTGGAAAAAATCTCCACTATAGGAAGCGTGCAGATAAACAGCCTTTTGGGAAAGGTCCTTTACCACTTGCTTCAAAAACTGACCGAATGAGCCCGAAAGAGCGGCTGTGATTTCTCCCAAGACGTTTGAGTCTCTCCTGGGGTTCCACCCCCACTCCTGGCCGTGTGCTTCCCACAGACCTGCAGTAATTCTGGATATTGTTAAATTTTCCACCTTTTTTTTTAGTACAGCTTTTTATTTCCTCTCTCTGTCTTCAGCTGACCCCCCTGGAAGTGCTTTTGGCCTTTGGTTCTGGAAGGCGAGCGACGCCTTTGTGTATCAGCTCAGCGGCAGGGCTGTCTTTCCCTCTTGCTTTGTATCCAGCCACTTGATGGCCCCTGAGGATGTTTCTGGTCCCTTAGGACCGATCTTGGCGTTGCAATACAGCCCTGCTGTGAAATCCAGCTGGTGCGGGTCCCTCACTGGCAGGGGACCGCTCCTCTTGCCCTGTTGTGGGCTTGCCCTCTTCCGTGGTCAGCCCCTGGGTGGGGTGCAGAGCTCAGGGGCGGTGAAGGATGGGGTGGTGTTACCCTGGGATCGCTGCTGGCTCTGTTGCAACGTTCTGTCCACTGGCTTCAAAGTTGGCAGTCTGTTTTCCTTCTGAACCAAAGCTTGTTGCTTTTAGAGCCTATTTGTGGTAGATGTGTTGAAGGGAGGGTCAGCTGCGTCCAGAGCCGCTCACTCTGAGTTTCTCATGTTTCCATGGGGCCCCTTGGGTGGCCGAAACCGGTGAGTTTGCACGACAACAGGCAGTCTCAGCGATGCTCAGGTGTTTTGCCTCTGTGTTCTCCTTCCATTCCAGCCCATGAGCTGAGTTTCGTCTCTTTCCTGGGCAACTCGGTGGTTCCTGGTGGGGTGGTAGGGCCGTGGGGAAGGATGCGCCCACCCCTCTGCTCTGCCTTAGCCCGCACGGCACGCACAGGCTCTGGCACAGCCAGCCCTGGGGAGGTGGTGAAGCCCTGCATCCTCTGCAGCTTGAC
Organism: Ceryle rudis; assembly: GCA_033439905.1. NCBI lineage: Eukaryota > Metazoa > Chordata > Aves > Coraciiformes > Cerylidae > Ceryle > Ceryle rudis. The sequence goes on from JAAGNO010018178.1 coordinate 22,394, forward strand.
TTCTCGGGGTCTACACTTGGGCACTTCAGCACTGATAATGCTTTATTTCATTTTAATTTTTTTTTTTCCCCTAACTTTCCATCTCCGCAGCACGTGCTCCCCACGTGCCCTGGGCTGGGTGCCTGCTCCACGGAGCTGCTCTGCAGCAGCCACCGGCTCTGTCCACCGTGGAAATTGGGCGTTTCTCTTGGCTACTGAAGTTATTTGTTGTTTCCATTTACACACCCAGCTTCTTGCCCTCCCTCTGCCTGCTGGGGGGTGATATCATCAGCTCGTATGTATGACCACGCGATAATTTCCGCCTGCAGGTCGTGAGGGTTGCAGCCAGGCTCCAAAACCTCTGTTAGTTCCTCTGCAGCGGCTGCATTTTTCCACATTCTGATTTTACTCACAGGAGCTGGATTTTATTTATTTATTTATTATTCTTTCTTATTTGTCTCTTCCAGATGTTTTCAGGCAGTTGGGGTTGGGTTTTGTTGGTTTTTTTTTTTTTGTTGTTGTTGTTAAACTAATTCCATTCATGTTTTAAAAATTTATGAAAGCGCTAATAAAAATGTCAAAGTGGTAAAAATGTTAGCTTTTGCTCTGCTTTGATTAAATTTTGCAAACTGTTTTTGAATATTAAAAAGCAATATTTTTTTTTATTCTCTCTCCCTCTCTCTCTTTCTCTCCAGAAGTGATTTGAGAGGCTTGTTGCATGGATATCACTCAGCAGGCTCATTTGCACTCCAGAACCTTGGTGCCATGCATCTCTATTAAATAACATAGACAAATTATTCTTTAAAGACACCAAACAAATTGTCACTTCTCCTCTTGCATTAAACGGGAAGGAGGAGAAGGAGTGGAGAAGGAGGGGGGTGAACACAAAGGATTTTATCGCTTTTATTCGGTGGTCGGCTTTTTTAATTTCATGTATATTTTTTAATAATTGAGAAATCCATCGCAACTGGATTCGGTTAAACTTTTTATTAACAGGTCCATGTAAATTTTTGATTGCTGATTATTCAAATCATTGAACATTCTTCTGATGAAGGAACGTTTTTATTTCCCTATCAGCATAAATTGGCTGCAAAGATGAAAATGAAGCAGGGCTTATGACTGTGCCGTATCCCGTAGGGACGGATTTGGGGGGAGCTTCCAGTTCCTCTCCTCACCCCGCTGGAGGAGAGCAGTGCTCCTCAGGCTCCCCTGGGGAGAAGGTGCTTCATGCAGTAGCTCCTGCTGTCTGTCTGGTGGTGTCCTCCAAAAGGATGGCACGGTGGAGAGGGTGGGACTGGTCTCGGGGAGGGCACAGCCTCTGGGATGTCCTTGCTAAACAGACGTGAGCCCATCGCAAGCACGTCTCCGTGTTCCCTGGGTAGCGCGTGTGCGCAGTGCTAGACCGACTTCCGTAGGTTCAGCTGAGGCGAGGATGTGTGCGGCCGCAGTGCTGAGCACAGAGACCTCCCTGCTGCCCGTCTGGGCTGCAGAGAGCGTCGGCACCCTCCTCCTCTGTCCTCATGGCGCTGGGTGTGCTCTGTGCTCCGGCACCACGTCCCCCCTTGTATTGCAGAGCTTTGTGTTGGCCTTGGCTTTGTTTCAGACCGTCAGCCCCTCTATTTCTACAGCCATCTTGCTAGGCAGGATCATTTCCAGTTTCATTTGTTGTTTGTTTTAAGTGAACAGCTGCTTTTCTTTTTGCCCCATTCAGGAAATCATCGAATTCCCTATCCTGAAGCTGAATGGCAGGACGATGGAGATCGAATCCACCTTTCACATGTATGTTCAGCCTGTGGTGCATCCCCAGCTTACGCCCTTCTGTACAGAGGTAAAGTGCAAAGGTTGCCTGGTGCTCCAAGAGTCTCCCTGGGAAGCAGGTCTCCATTGCACCAGGGGTTGGGGTCACCTCTTTACGGTGCGGCTGCAAGGCAGCCTGGCATGCCAGCCTCGAGTTAAGGACGAGGGAAATCTTTTTTTTTTTTTTTTTTTCTTTGTCATTGCAGTAGCATGTGAAGGCCTGGGTTTGGATTCATGAATAACTGTAGCTAAGATTGTTGTTTATATGACTAACAAACATCTGAGTGGCCACAAAATAAAAGCACTCATGTTAGCTGATGTTCAAAATCCTGTAGCCTCTCTGTGAGCTCTCTGCAGTTTTGCCGTGCTGCTCTTTGTTGGGGAAGGTCAAAGCAAGCACGGTCTGAGGGAAGGGAATGTCGTTTGGCTGCAGGGTTCAGAGGCTCTAAATGACATGCCGTGGGCCTGCCTGTTGGGATGTGATGAGTCCTTCCGAGCGGTACGATAACCCATGTCTGTATTTTTAAGATTTTCTTTTTGATGTCGTGCTTGCGAGGCACTTGAAATGATTGCTGGAGAAGTGGCCTCTTGTTACTTGGTTACTCTCATCGCCGAGGACAGCCGCTCTCGAGCTGCGGCCACCTTTCCCCAGATAGAGATGAGAGGACGAAGGTGGTAAACACGATTCCTGAGGAGTGGGGGAATAGGGGAGCAGGGGTTGTTTTTTCTGGTTGTTTGGGTTTTTTTTATTCAACACAACAAGTTAACTTTCTGCAAGAGCGTTCTTCCTCCTTGCTGTAACCATCAAACCAAAGTTTAAGTTCCTTTTGCTTTGGGCTCTTTTTTCCTGTCACTGCTCTGGTTCAGTGTTGGCCAGCTCACCGCCCGAAGGGCTGCCTGAGGGAATCAGGGTGTTCAGGTTCTTTATTCCATCCCCGTCTTGTCTGGGATTATTGACACCATGGTGTGTTTTCCCCAACCTCCATGGCTGCAGGTTTAAGTCCTTGCAGTGCTTGTCCTGTGTGTACTAACTGGATGAAAAATGAATCCTCTGTGTTAGGTGGAGTCCCCTCCAGGACAAGCCAACCCCTTCCATATTTCCACGCTGTAAAAACAATTACTTTATTTTTTTATTTATTGTGTTGTAACTAAAAACCATCCGAAGGTATTTTATTTAAACTTAAAAAAAAAAAAGAAGACTAAGCAAAGAAAACATTATTCCCAGGAGAGGGGCTTTCAGAAGGCTATAAATGTGTGAAAACAGAAGGTTATCGTGGAAACAGGTTTGCAACATTAATGCTAGAAGGCTGGACAACTACTCTGGCTCTCCTTATCCCCATGAGATGTGCTGGACCTGTGCTTGTACACGTGATAAATCTCACGGCTTGCACCTGATCTTTGCTAAAAGCAACATCATCTTCTAGAGTTGACCCCAAAATGTCCATCTGAGATGTCATTTAAATTCTAGAGAGGTCATCTCGCTCATTAACTCCCACCAGAATTCCCTTTCCTGGACACTCCTCTGTTGGGTCCCTCCCCCAGCTGCTGGAGGCTGCAGCTCTGCTCTTGCACAGGAGTCTGCGTGACGTGCTTGGTGTGGCCGTCCAAGCTGGATGGAGCCTCCAGCCTGCTGCAGCCTGAGGACTTCGATTGGTTCTCTGGACACCGAGCTTGTGACCAAGACGTTCAGCCCATCTCATGCTCCCAAACTGGGCTGCTGGTTTCTCTGTCTTCTCTTGCTCACAGGAGCCTGGAGCAGCTGCTGTTGTCTCTGCAGGTTTGTGTCTCCTGTGTGGAGCCCTTGAGCAAGCGAAGTCACGCGTGTGTGTGCACCAGCCGTGCGTCTGCAGGAGTCCCCAGGATAGACATGGGTGTCCCAGCTACAGCCTTGTGCTGCAGGCTCTGCTGCCATCCTCGGTCTGCTGCCTTCTGTCCAGAGCTGGATAAAAATGGGCAGTGCTGAGGCCAGCGGGCAAAATGATCTCAGAACCCCCACCTTTGTGTCTGTCAGGGTCGCAAAATGATCCAACTCTCCAGGTTTGGCAAGTTCTCTCTTGGTGAGTTGGTAGGGAACTGGTTTTAATCCTAGACTGGAAGCCACTGGTTCCCAGGCAGCCTCCCAGGGTGCTGGTGCTGCTCGATGCACAGCATGGCCACCGCCACTCCTGGCTTGGGGGTTCTCTCGCCTGGTGCAAGGGGCTGCCGGGAGGTCCAGGTAGGGGTGTCGTTCTGGAGGGGTAACTGGGCTTGTCCCTGGGCCCCGTATCTGGGACTGACTTTGAAACCCTGCCTTAAGAGCCGCAGGCGAGCTGCTCGTACCGAGGACCTTACTAAACAGTTGCAAAAATATCCTTTTGTATTTGCAGCTGCTTTTTTGTGGAGGCCGTAGTGGCCCCACAGAGACCTGTGGGGATGGTGGCTCTTGCCAGGCAGGCGCAGGGGTCAGCCCTGTGCTGCCAGGGTGGGTTCCCCTGAGACCCTGGGGGTGACAGCCGGGGTGTGCTGTGTGTTCAGCTCCTGCAGAGCCGCTGCCCACGCAGCTCCAGCGCTTGCCGTTGACTTTCAGCTGGTTTATGTTTTCTGAAAAATACCCGTTTTGCTAAATGCCAGTAAAGGGCTTTGTCTAGGCACCTCTACTTACAAAGGGTGAGATTTATTGGCCTCTTTGTCTACAGAGAAAGCCCAGGCCTGATTATCAGATAGTACACCAGAGACAAGTGCTTAGGTAATCAGCAAACTGTCTTGGAGCAGAAATACGATGGTTTCCCAGATAAACTCTGTAGGAAGAACAGTGGTGTTGACATTACCTGGGAGCCTGTCTGCTGTGCTGCTGCTCTCCCCTCTCCCCTCTGCTCACTGCCTTTGCTGGGAAGCAGCAGAACTGCTTGGTGTAGCCTCTGTGTGTGACAATGACAGGGGTTGCTTGCCATTAATCCTTGAGTCCAGAGTACCTCTCACATCCTTCTTCCTTCTTGAAGAGGACAGTACGGCACGGGAAGGGTGTCTGCGAGGGTGGAGAGCTCTTGGTCACCCTCAGAGCATCCCCATGCTTAGCTTTCGGGGTGTCTGTGCTCTCCCCTTGCTACAGGAGGTTCCTCCAGCTCCCCACACCAGTGGTCAGGTGCACGTCTTCTGGTGCTGTCTGACTCTGTAGCCCTCATCTGGTCCTCTTTCTCTTGACCTGTTTCTGTAAAACAACAGGTCATGAGGCTTGGTTATGACGAGGGGTGTGCTGAACATTTAGACAGAGAAGGTGGAAAGTGCTTGCAAGTGGTTAAAAGCTGATGTTGGGTATATAAAGCTCATCATGCCCTTTTGGAAGATGCAAGTGGTTTGATGCCCAAGAAGGTTCATGCCAAAAGCTCAAGAGAAAGGTTCCCCCTGCACAGAAGGTGCTTGTAACAGGCTTTCTCATGGTACTTTGCTCTTTTTTTATGATTAATTTTTATTGATTTTTTTTTTCCTGAAGGAAGAGACAATAAAAGTACAAAAAGATAAACGCCTTATAGCTTGTTTATGTTGCCAAGTACCATGTGCTTCTTGGGATCACCAGTGAAACTTTACAACGGTGCAGTTTTATGGTTTTATACTTTATCAAAGCTGCAAGACCGGGGGATGCTGCAGTGGCTCAGTGCACTAGGTTGGGTGTTACAGATGGATGTAGCTGATAACAGAAAGGGAGGGAGAGTAGCAAATGTGGCATGTAATGAAATGTACCTATGGAGCAGGTGAATCCCTTGGCATTCAAGGCCATTTCACCCTGTCCTACCATGGCCATCGGGGCTGCTGTGCTGAACAGATGCAGTCCTGAAGGTGCCTGGAGTGGTAGCCGCCATTTGTACCAGTGCTGGCTGTGACACCAAAAAGTTGACTGACATCCTTGGTACAGAAAAGACGTGGATCTGTTGGAGTGGATCCAGAGGAGGGTCACAAAATTGTTCAGAGGGCTGGAACCCCTCTGCTGTGAAGAAAGGCTGAGAGAGCTGGGGTTGTGCAGCCTGGAGAAGAGGAGGCTCCTGGGAGACCTTCTGGTGGCCTTTCAGTGCTTACAGGGGGACTGTGAGAAA
>JAAGNO010018178.1:28458-57109 GCA_033439905.1 Ceryle rudis
CCGCTCTGGTTGCAGATGTTCCTGCTCAGTGCAGGGGGGTTGGACCAGATGAGCTTGAAAGGTCCCATCCAACCCAAACCATTCTGTGATCCTTTCTCAAAAGCTCTTTGTTCAGCCACTTCCAGAGGTTTGGTTTGAGCTGCCCTCTGAGAGGCAGAGCCAGCACTTTGAAGTAGGAGAGCTGTCCACCTCCGCCAAGCAAACGCGTGGAGAGAAATATGGCAGGGAAAGCAAAAAAGCTCCAAGCCAGTGAGCTTTAAAAACTGCTCTAAAGAGCTATGTGTTAACCTTTCAAATCTATTTGCCTCTTAGAGTATGAGAAATCTGTAGGTAGCAGCTGTTACCCAATTAAAATACAGATTAATATAAAACCAGTTTCTGGAATATAAAAGAGTGCCTGTGTCCCTCCACTTCCTTAAAATTCCACCTCATAATGGCTTGATGAACTTGAGAAACCCGGCTGGAGGAACTCTGCATTCTTCAAATTAAAATACTTTCCCTAAAAGGTACATATTACCATTCCATGGAAGTCACTAGGAGAAAATAATCTTTCCACTTACAGTTTATTCAGTGAGTCAGGTATTTGGTATTCATTAAATGTAATTACAGTTTAATTGGAGTTTAATCTCTTTTTTTTTTTTTTTTTTTTTTTCTTTCCCTTCCTCCGAGTTCAGTGCTATAAGCCAAGCAACCAAAGAAACTGAGAAGTAGAAACCATTGAGCTTTTCTGAGTTGCCACACATTTATAAAGCAGAGCCCTGTGGTTTGTGAGAGGACTTATGTTTTACAAGTAGGTGGAGCTGAGCTGCGTGGAAGTCCCTCCTGGGTGGTGGAGGGGGCTGTCAGCACCTCTGGAGCGGACACTGTGGCTTCTGGAGGCTTGGATGCCTGTGCAGGCAGCAGGGCACGCTCCTAGGCTGCGTTTGACCTTTATTTTATGAAAATGTGTGAGATGTGTAGCTTCAGGAAAGTGCCCTATGAAGTGAAATCCTGGAGCGTGCGCTTGTTTTAATAATGGTTTTTTTAATTACTTGGGTGCATTGATGGCAAGCTACTGACCTCCGATATTCAATATGTTAAAAGACAGTTTTGTCAGTTGGAAGGTAGAGAGAAAAATTATCTATTTTCCATGTGCCTCCAGCTATCCTGGGCAGACACAGGCAGAGACCCACGAGACCGCACCTCTGACGTGCGTGTCTAGCGTCACGCGGCCAGGCAGTCTGGGTACAGTCGGTAGGACTATCTGTTGGCAGGACCTGTTCTTAAGGAACCTCCTGAAAAACAGAGTGGGGTTCTGGAAGAAAGTGGTTTTCTTTAGATTTCACTCGGCCGTTTTAAGTACGGTTTCAAACGCAGAGGGATGCTGTGGTGGGCTGTGGAAGAGCGTGGGTGCTGGCTGCCCAGCGAGGGGAGGATCCCTGGGGCCACCCTGGGTCTCCCTCGCCGGTAGTGGTCTATTCTGTTGCTCTAACACTGTGCAGTTTCAGTGTCACCGCGACAGCGGGGGCATTGCCAGAGAGCCCAGTAGTTGCTACTCCCTGTGCAGGGCAACATCAACACTGGTGAAAAAGGGCAGCGTTTTGGGCATGATGCCGGTACACGAGCAGAGGCACCGCTGCAGCCCAAGTGGATCCTGGCTTGCTGAGAGCTTGCTGATTTATGGCTTGGGTAGGGGGTCCCCTACGTTTCTGTGTCTGGGGTGAAGCCGTGCCCTTGCCCGTGGCTGGGGAGCTGCCAGGGTCGCCGTGCTGTGGCCGGGTCCTCGGCAACGCCCGCGTGGGTCGCGGGAGCGTGTTTTAGTTGCAGCGAGACGGACAGAAGAGGGGACCTCTCTAATGATCTTTTGAGCGCTGCTCTGACGCCTGCTTTCTGTTTGTCTCTCGTTTCAGCTGACTGGGATTATTCAAGGCATGGTGGATGGGCAGCCAAGCCTCCAGCAAGTGCTTGAGGTAAGCAGAGTAACCTTTAGCTCCTGAACTCTGACCTCTGGTCCTGTCATCCTCTCTTCATCTGTTCTCCTGCACCCTCCCCTTGCTGAGAATCGAACCGCGTAATTTGACTATGATTACAGCTTCATTAGAATAACATTTGCTGTCACGTTGGTGACACGCTGCTGAGAGTATTGAACCATTGATCTGTCATCTCCAGCTGTTCATGTCAAGGGTGCTGACAAGATATCCAAACTCCTGCCAGTAGATAGGAGAAGAGGCGATTCTTACTTGAGCCAGTTTTAAAGCACTGAGACATTGCTCAAGACCACTGCCTCAGGAGCTTCTGCCTCTCTTTTCTTTCCCCTTCTTCAGCACTTTATTAAATTATTTTTTTTCTACCTATTTAAATGCTCACTAATAGATGTAGTATAGGAAGAAAATGCCCCTAAAATCTAATCTGGAGGTTGTGCGAATGCAGATACAGCCCTAGTAATGCCATCTGCTTAATGTTGAGTTCCTACAGCGTTTAGGGCTTAATTAGCCTGGAAGTATTTCTCCATCAGTAGCTTTTGTTGGTAGTCAAATAGAGAAGGATATCTCCTCAAGCAGAGCCTGCTTGGGCTGCAGGTTGGTGTTCGATGCATTGTCTCTGTCAGGATTTCCACTGCCGTGCTGCCTAATTGTTCCTAATCAGAATAATTGCAACAATTGCTTATCTGAGGAAATCAAATTAAAGGCTTTAAAGTCCTCCATGCAGACAGCACTTCATGGGCACTCCCATCAGGGAGTTTAGAAAGGTTACCGCTGCTGTCCCTTGCTCCAGGGAGCCTCACGTGGAGCTGGCTGGAAGATCCTAGCAGCCCAGGGGAGGTTGGAGTGTGGCTGAGAGGCCGGGTGCTGCTTTGGGGGGAGCTTTACTCCAGAGGGCTGTTGTACAGTCGGTCGCCGTCCTCTTCTGGAAAGGCCGTGGCAGTGACACGAGGCTGAAGACGGTGCTCTGCAAAGGTGGCATCTTGCATCCAGGCAAACCCCCAACTCTCATTCTGTTCATTCTCTTTCTGCAGGAGCTTCTTGAGAGTGTGGAAACATTTCTGTAGATTTCAATTTATTTATTTTATTTATTTATTTGGACTGAAGTGGTGTTTATACAGCAGGGTGTTTCTAGGTTAAAATGGGATTTGGGTCAGGCAGCTTCTGGGGCATGCTGCTTTATTTGGGAAGGTGTTGAGTGAGGGGAAAAGAGGAGGGATTTCTCTTGGTGAAGCACTGGAAATGCTGCTAGTGGGGCTGCAAAATAGCAGCTGAATAGTCACCTGCCACCAGAAGATTTGGTACTGCTAGCTGGAGAAGTGTCTCTGGGGAGGTGTTAGTCTGGGTTAGTTCCTCCTGGTTAATCCCCAAGGTGGATGTGCCTCCTCCAGATTAACGTGGCCCATTTTTAAAGTGGATCCAGAACATCTGTCCCTAGGGGAAGTTGATCAGCGATAGTGGATTCACTTAAAATCCACACTGTCCTCAACCAGCCCCTCCTTGGAACTGGAGGGAGGAAAGAGACCCCCAGCCTGGAGAGGAAAGGGATGCGTGGCGTTGCTTGTTACTGCTGCCCAGTGCCTGTGTGTGCCCAGCCCTTCCATTTTCCTCCTCTCCCATATCCCCTTGGAGCTGTATGAATTGGAGCGCGTGAGGGGTGCCGTCCCAGGATGCCCCTCACTGGAGGGGGCACAAGTTACACTCACGCAGGAGCCCATTTGGTCCAGAGCAAAGGAGGAGCGGAGGAGGAATGGCAGGTAACAGCACAGTTGTATCGTCCCGTTAACGCTGCACAACTTCCACCCGTCCACGAGCAGAGCTGCTGTGGTGTCTGATAAGATCATCTCTGCTCTGGTTGCCTGATGTCTCCTATCGGAAATCTTCAAAGGTCCAAACGTGCTGTTGTTGAGATGGCAAGCAAAGAGAGAAAAGAGAGAGGGAGAGGGTGGATAAGATCACAATTTTCTTCTCTCTTGATTGCAAGCAGCTTATCTGAGTTTAACTGTTGTGGCTCGGCCTGTCTCTGCAAAACTCATCCCCTTTTCTTGCCTTCCTTTCAGAGGGTTGACGAGTGGATGGCAAAGGAAGGCCTCTTAGATCCCAGCGTCAAGTCGATTTTTGTGACCTGTGGAGACTGGGATTTGAAAGTGATGTGAGTATGGAAGGGGAGGGAGATTTCTCTGGGCTTTATTGCTCCGTGCTTGTCTGTAGTGCATACGTCTTTGTCCTTACAAACCTCCGACTGTCCCTCGTCTTTGTTTCGTAGGGAAATCACTGTTGCTGTGTGTAACTGGGGATGGAGGGTTGTTTTCAAGGCGACAGGTGGGTGCTGGGTGTATGGTGAGCTCACTGCCTACAATATTCTCTACAGCAAATGAATCCTTTCAGAACCCCAGGAAAGGTTTAAACTGGAGCTCGGTGATGTTTTCCATCCAAAGTACTTCCCAAAGGGATGGATATTTCCGAGCGCATACATGGAGTTCTGTTTCTTTACACCCAAATCAAGCAATGGTCCTTACCTGATTTCCCAATGCCCAGGCTTATCTCTCTGTCACCCTGGCATGCTAACTGGATGTGAATCACAGAGTAGTCTTTGGAAGGAGAGCACAAGCCAAGTGTGGCATGTTTCATGGTGTTCTGATCCTTAACGTCGTCCTCATCAACCGGGCGACCCTGTCTCCAGGGTACCAGGTGGGGACCTGCAGGTGTCAGTGTATGTGCCTGTTCTGTTATGAAAATTGCTAGACCACCAACCTAAAAATGTTATTTAAAAAACTGAGTTAAATGTCTGAAGAATTAGATGAGTCTAATCTGTAGGATGTTTGCGGATCAGTGTCATATTGTGCTGAAATCACTTGGATTCCTGTAATCTCACTTCAGCTTTTCATTTCCCCAGACTGATGGATAAAGACTCCTGTTGTTATCACACCAGTAAAGCAGAGGCTTGACACATCCCGTGTTAAACTGACATCCACAACTCGTTAGTAGTGCTAGCTGGTTTTCAGTGTGACACTGGTTTCCCCACATCGGAAGCCTAAATAAACGGCGCGCAGCCTGGGAGCAATCACTTCTTGCAGAGTGGTCTTTGTAGAGTGGCAGCTTCTTGCCTCTTCCTGGTGTGATTAGTGAGAGGTGAGGACTGAAGCAGCAGCGCAGGCGCTAGTGGAGATGAGAAATTTGCCTTGCTCCAGACAGGAGTGTGGTGTCAGAGCTTCGGAGTCAAAAAAATCTGGGTCTCTGCAGGGGCCGTGTCCGGAGCTGGTCCATGTTGCCAGCTCTGTGTTACTGCCTTAAATTAAGAGCGAGGATTATTTTTCTTTATGTATCATGTTTAAACTTTCATTAGAGACCAGCGCAAAGACAGCTGCAGGGGTGTGCTAAGCTTCTGTTTCTCATCTGTTCTCTTTTCCGTGTTTATTCCTGTACTGCTGCTCTGAGAGTGCAGTTTACCACTGTTGGTGATGGTCACAAGGAACAGAGTTATCTTTGGGAACAAGGTTCCCAGACAGTGACATCCGAACTTGGTGTCTGTATGGAGTGGGCAGCCTTCTAGATGTTTTTGTTTGGTTTTGTTTTGTTTTTCTCTTCAGAGCTCTACGGCAGGCAAATAGAGGTAAAGATGAGCCCTGTTTCTGGTGAGCCGTAGGGGTTGTGGGGTGAGTTGGCTTAGCAGGACACGCAGTTCTGGAGCAGAAATACTCAGTTCACCATTTGCAGTGGTCTCTCGCATGGATTGTGCCTCACTAGTCAGCTGGAAGAGAAGACTCCACTCCTGGCCGTGAGGTTGCAGCAAGTGGTTCATTTCTCCCCCTTACTTTAAAAAAAATTTTTTTAAACCATTAACTTCAGAATTCAGTCCTGAAGCAACTCCAGGGCAAAGCAGAAAATACATTTTGTGTTTCCAACCACATGGATGGTGGGAGTCTGGCTGCAGCTGCTCAGTGAGTAGCGCATCGCAGCGCTCCGTCGCCGATTGGGTGCCGCGGCGTGCAGCGTCACATCTGATTAGCACCGTGCCAGTGAAAGAGGCTTGAGTGAGGACTCCCTGCCAGCTCTGACTTGTCTCATTTCCCATTACTTTTATCCGTCACCACAAATGCCGAGTCTCCCTCCTGAACTAATTAAGTTTTCTTGTGTTTAGACACATTGCCAAATAGGGTTTAGCAAAGCAGAACTGAGCATCTCTTTTTAAAGAGGGAAGGCAGAGAGCTGAAACGAGGCTGCTTGGGCAGGGAAATAGAGCCTAGGAGGTGTGGACCATCTAGGAGGTGTTCCAGGGAATCACCCTGTGCTTCCCTCCAAGACTTGTGGTGTAGCTGATGCCCTTTGCCGCTGTGTTGAGACCACACACTGGGCACAGAAGGCACCTGGGGCAGTGGGAGGGGAGTCTGCTGCTTGTCCGCATTTGGAGGAGCGTGCTGGTGGAAGCTTTGCATGGTAGAAACACCACCGGGTTCCAGGGGAGTTTGGGACAGTGAGGTGAGTGCAGCGCTTCCTGGCTTAGGGAGCGAGGACTTGGGGCAGGTCCATTCCTCCCTGCTGCTCCTTTTCTCGGCTTCCTTGGTAATGGCAGCTGCTTGCAGAGCTGCCTGTGAGGCAGGCTGCGGGCCTCCTACCCGCTGTCTCCTGTGGTTTGAAGTTCCTGTCCTCTGTTGTCCTTATCTCGGCTGTTGGTGGTAAACCATGCAGCCTTGTTTCTGGCTTCTCCAGCAATGACCTGGGCGTTTAGTTTGGCTCCTGTCTGCATGTGCTGTCAAAGAGCAGAGGCGTGGTATCTTCTGGACAAGCCTGTCTACGGTGAGTGCTTCCAGTAGGTGCCACTGGTAGGTGCCAGGCACTGGGAGGCACAGTGGGGTGAGCAAGCTGGATGGAAGGGGAGGGGCTGGAACAAAGAGGAGGAATTGACAAGCTTGTCAATGGTGGATGTGGAGACAAGGTAGGGGAATGGGCCTGTCAAAACCAGGAGCTGCAGTATGTGTAGCACTTGGCTCCGAGGAAGACACCAGAGGGATAGCTGCTGCTCTCTGCCGATGGTGCCTAGCAGTATGTGAGCCTGCAGGGTTCAGGATGGGTACTTAGCTGCTAAAGGACCTGTGAAGCCTCTGCTTGGCTCAGGGATCTTCAGGGAATGAAGCACTGTGTGGCTAGACTTGATTTCTCTGGAGTGTTGGAGCTTTCTTGGAAGATCGCAGAGCTGTTTGTCCAGCAACAGGGAACACTAGTCACCAGGGGCTGGGTGCCCAGCACGGGATCCAAGCATCTGCGAAGGGCCGATGGAGATTCAGCACGAGCCAAGATCCTTGGCTGTGCCACCAAGGGCTTTTTCCTGGGTGTGGTGCACCATCAGAAGCAGAGTCGCTGTTGGAAGGATTTGGTGGCTGCTGCAGCGAGCCCACTGCACCAGGGGGCTCAGAAATGGAGCGCTGATCCTCTACTGGCTGCGCTTGGATCAACCGGCTTTCAGCGCTCAGTGTGTGAACCAGGCTGGAGTTGGGGAGACAGCAGCTCTCCTGCCACCCCTCCCCTCCCCTCCTGTTCTCATGTCTCTTCTCCTTTCCTCTCTCTTCTCCTCTTCTCTTCTTTGAAATGAGCTTGTGAGCTGCTACAGTCATGTCATATGTACTAAATCTCTAGCCTGTATATAACTTTTGTTAATGTAGAAGGATAAGAACTATGGGCACTAAGGCAGATTTTGATTTTACAATACTATACATTCATTTGGTATAATATGTTGCTAATTCTCAAAGTTAGATTATAGGTGTTTGCTGTTTCTTTCTTCAGCCTGCCGTTCTGGCTAACTCAGGGTGCGTGTGGCATTTCCCTAGGAAGAGAAAGTGCCCTCTCATTCTATGCCCATAAAGGAAAATCACTGTGTTAATCACAAAGATGTTCATAACGTTTTGGTTGAGATGTTTTCTAAAAGTAGAAAACAACTTTTACCATTTCATTTACTTACAAAATTTCCTAAAAACACTTTTCACAAAGTGCACTCTTCTTGCCAGTTGTGTTATGTGGTGAACTGAGGGCACATTCCTCTGCTTGTGTTCCTTCAAGCCTTGTGATTTTTTAAATTAGCTGTCAAATTCACTTTGGCTTTGATAGATGTGGGACTGGAACCCTCATACTATGGATCTGACCCTGACTGAGCAGAAACCAATCAACCAAGGGACTGCTGAAGGGAACGATGGTTGATTTTGCACTTTAACTTCTGAGATTTAATTTTAACTTTTTGTAACTAGTGCAAACTAATGCCTCTAAATATTCAGTGTTTCGATCAGTTTAAAAGAAATTAGGATCAGCTCCTTCTGCAGTCATCCTCTGCAGCTAATTAGTTCTCTTACACTGTCAGGAAATACCAAAGCTGCAGTAGGATATTTTCCTGACCTTTTTTGGTGTGCTGAGGAACACATGTAGAAAATTGTTTAAGATAAACTTCTTGAATGGAAAAGAGAATGATTTTTGAGTACGGTAAAGATTTTACTTTTTTTTTTTTTTAAGCAGTTGATTATACAGTGTCGACAACAGTTTCCAGCTAGCTTGTCAGCTTTCTATCTGAACCAGGGGATATCCAAACACAGATCCTACTTGTGTACTAGGCTTGTAAGCATCTGGGTAAAGATTTGACATATTATTGCACAGAAAAGGTCTTATTCTTTTCTTCTATACACAGAAAATGCTGTATCAGTTGTTTCACACTGTATGCTTGCACTCAAATGCCATGTTTTCAAAAGAACATTTCTCTGACCTCTGGGCAGCACATTTCATACACCAGCCTTTTGCATACACAGTGGCTCATGGTAGTTTACACAATGCACAGAAAAGCCTCCAAACTTGGATGTGAAAATTTGACCTTGAGATTTGGACTATCACGTTGAAGCCTTTAGAAAATAGGGATTTTGCAACAAATTTCAGTAATTTTTCATAAGGAGAGATGGAAAAAATTGTAGGAGTTGACCTTAAGAAGGTGACAAATGGGAAGATGGGATCTTAGGCTTCCTGTTTGTGCTTAGAAAAGGATGTGTGATCTCTCACTTCTCATTGCCATTCTGGAGTAGACATTGTCCTTGTTCTAGGATGTCAGTTTAGATTGGCTATTAGAAAAAGCATCCTACTTTTTGGTGTAGGAGAACTCATTAGAAAAGTGTAGGGATGTTGTGGAATAGCTTTTGAATGTGCTTTTTAAAGGCTAGTCAGACATAGCACAGAAAGGTCTTATGTTGGTGAACTTGCATGGAAGGATCTTGGGGATTTCCTGGGGCTGCTTGGAGGCATTCTTCTGTCTGTTTCTGTGGCTAGCAGTGGGTACTCTTTGCATGGAGGGGTCTTTGAAAGCAGGGCTAACATGTGAAAATGACATTTCTGCAATTGATTTACTATCACCATACCTGAGCACAGTGAAAATGGTATTACAGCATTTAAAATGAGAAACAGGCAGAACTGTGAGTGAATTACTGTGGTAGTGCTTAAAAGTTGTCTCAGGCATGCTGTTCAATCATTAGACAAGTTATGAACCCCATATATTCTTCAATTTTCATTTGGTAAATAGGAGATTTGCATACCTCAAAAGAGTATTCACTTAGGTCTATGATTACAGTTTATGAAATGGCTTAACAGCTTTCAGTGGAGGTAACTGTAGGTGCAGAGTCAGTACAGATCAGCATTTATGTTGCAAAACTTGGTAGAGGCTGTTCTGGTAAATAAGAATATTCTCTTAGGAATCAGTGCTCTGGACAAGTAGCTCTTGTGGAAGTCTTCTCAAAACTTTGATCTCCTGCTGTTTGAGGTTTTTTAAGCTTTTCTCTTGCTTATAGAGCTGCAAATCTCTGTACTTGTGGTAACCTTAACAGAAGCAGGATTGGAATCTGTTACATCTGGTTTTCTTCCCATTCATATGTGTTTTGTTTAGATGGTAATCTCTTTGGGAGAGGGATGGTTCCTCGCTGTGTCAAACACTGATTGCTCAGGCACATGATCAGAGTGGACAAGAGTTTATCAACCTAAATCCAAGCCTGTTCCAAGTCAGAAACAATTTATTTCCTGACATTTTTATACTTTTGTAATACAAATTTTTACAGTGAAATGTTTTTTTCCCCAATTCCTAATCTATTCCTTAGTTTCCTTCCTTCCTAACCTTGCTTATTCTTTACTTCTTCTTCCCACCTATTTAGAATGAGAGCCATTGAATGAGAGTCTTTACAGTAGCATCCCTGAACAGATCCCTGAGCTTTGATAAATCTTACAGAATTTGTGGTAACTTCAACTTCTTTCTAACACTGGAATCCTGAAGTCCTTGGTTGTGCAGCTGCTAAAGTGATGGAGGCTCAAATGCTTTTTAATTCAGGACATCCAGGTCTAAATTAAACACTAAAAGTTCTACTCTTTCTTAGACTTGGTCTTGTGGAAAATCCTTGCATTAGGGACCTTCTTATTATGTGCTTTGTAGAGTGCTGTGTGCTTAATAATTAATTCTTAATTGCTATGCATGTATCAGCTAAGATAATAGCAGTTCAGGCATTATTTATTTCTTCTGATAAGGATCTTTAATAAAATGACAAATACAAGGACAAAGCTGCCTTTCCTGTCATTGGGAATAACTGTTTTTAAAAATCTACATGCAGCAGTTAATAGTTTTCTCTTTCATTATTCACAGAAAATGCAGGTTCTCTGAAAGTTCTCTTTGGAACACCTGAGTTTGTGGCTCCAGAAGTTATAAACTATGAACCTATTGGATATGAAACAGATATGTGGAGTATAGGAGTTATCTGCTACATTTTGTGAGTACCTTTGCTATTCTTAACACAAATCCTGATAGTTGCTGAACATATGAAATTTCCATCAACTTTTGAATTCTTTTCCAATTCTCAAGCCTTTTGTTTTCTAATTAGCAGTCCAGCATGGTTAATGAAAATTCTCTGTTTTCTGAAGGGTGCAACTGGTAAACTACAGAACCAGCAGTTCTGGAAATTCAGCCATTTAGTGCTGTATATCTTACATCATAAACCAGCAATGCTTCATCTTATTTAAAAAGACAATGTGACAGTATTTTGTTATTAACTTTAAACTATTTTTCCTTCCCAGATGTTAAAGAGAAACAATTTGGTCATGCACTAATAACTGATAATTCCCATTCTTTTATTCCCAAGGAAGAAAATTTTTGTGAAGTTCTGACGTCTTTTCATTCAGAATTTATCCCTTGTGGGACAGACTAAAGTATCCTAGCATTACCATATCTGTTCACAATGCATTTTAATTTATTACTAAGCACATACCATTGGATAAATACATTTTATAATCAGCATGGATCAAGGTCACGGAAATATTTTAGAGACAGTTGGATGCAGCTCTTGGTTACACATTTTGCTATCTGTTTTGATCTTTATATGTGATTTGATAGCACATGATTATGAACTTCAGTGGGTGTATACATATATATATAAATGTATATGGAAATAGTGTCTCCATGCCTAGAACAGCAAGCGATCTTCTTCCAGCTGTGACTTTACACATTCAATGCCATATAAACAAATGAAAAGAGAAGCTTGGTTTCAAGCATGGTTCTTTGTCCCTCAGTCCTGTTTCAATAGTAAGTAAAATGGCAGATCTGTTTTGCACTGATTCTTCTGAAAGGCTTCCCTCAATATCTTACTTTCTTTTCTAAGAGTCCTCTCTTCCCTGGGTACTCTCTTCCTTGACACCTGGCAATACAGTTTGCCTCATCTTTACTCAGCCTTCCTGTGATTCTGCTTGTCTTGTCAGCCTGTACTTGGCCTTATACTCTTCTCTTTTCCAAACTAAGCAAGATAATTTTCTTTCTTGTCCTGTGCAAAAGCTACTACATCAGCTCTCTTACTCCCACCAAAATCTCTGAGTATTTCTGTTATCTTTTGTTTCTTATGTGAAGTGCGTTACACTCCTCAAGGTCACATTGCGCTGCCAGTTTGTTTACAGGACCTTCATTTTCCATTCAAGCATTTCTTTCTAGATTTTGAAAGCTCGTTTGGATCATTCTGCCGTTCAAAGCGTGTAGACCACACACGCAGTACTGAGATGACAAATTCATTTATTTCTCTAGCTTTTGAGGTCTCCTGAGTTACACAGCACTGGAAGAGTGGTGTGGAGATCCCAGACTGCCTGCCCAGCAGTGGAAAACCCAAGAGTTCCATCAATGCTGCATTGCCCCCTAGAGGCCTCTTACACCTTAAGGAACAAAACATTAACCACAGTGTGACACGCACGTGTGGGGAGTATACGGGTTTTTGCTGTCAGTTGTTATCAAACTGAATGATGAGTTTTCGTGTGGTCATAGTATATGCTGTGCCATGTCAGACAACCGAGGCAAAAATTGGTGAGAGCAGCTGTGTGGGCTCCTGGGCAACCAGGGCTGCTTGCTCCAACACAGTACATGCTCGAGTACACCATTGTCATCAAAGTAGACAAGGCAAAGTGAGCAGGTGAAGCAGATGGAGAAAGGGTGAGGTGTCTTGCCAAAGACCAGTCTGCTGGCAGTGGCAAGACTGCTTCTTCCCAGTTTCTGTGCCACCAGAAGCAAGATGTTTGGATGCTGTAACGTTCAGCTGATGGGATCGAGGTGGTGTTACACTTGGTTCAGATGACCTGATATTCATTGTGAAATATATTATGAAATTACTTGTTTGCTAAGGTGTCTTTAAGATCATTTGATTCTTCATAAGTGGAAAATTACCTTACCCAAACACAATGAAAATCTTCTTTTGGATGTGTTTACTATTGCTGCAATAATGATTAACAGTAATAATCAGCTTTTGTCTTTCTTGTAGTAAAAATAAAGTAATAAAAGTTAGGGAACACTTGTGAGTCATCACTTGGACTTTCCCTCTCCACCCCAGAGTGCCAGGCTCCCAATCTGTCTTCACTTTCTTAAAACCCAGCTATTTTTGCAGACTCAGGACTATGAAACATTATCCAAAACGGACCATCACATCATCATTACAGAATGCAAATAAAAGTCATTGAGAACTGCATCTCTCTTTAGTTGTAGCTCTGCCTTCCTGTTTTGATTATAAGCTCAGAACTGCCAAATCTCATGCACAAAGTGTACAACTCCCACATTTGGTGTCTGCCTCACATACCATCACTGTGCTTTTAACTTAGCGTTTGCATCCCCTCTTCCTCTGACGTGGTGACTGGGGCCGTGAAGGAAGAGGTGAGCACTGCATCACCACTGGGCTTAAGGGCAGGTCGGCTATAGACACCTGATGGCCCAAAGCTGCCGAGTCCTTCGTAAGTCCTAAGTGTAGCAGCGGGGAGTATTGAATGACTTGACATAACACCTCTTTTAAGGTCAGATTCAAGAGTGCTGAGAGACCTGTAACCTGCCTAGAAAGAGACCGTGTTTCCATTATGTCCTGTACAACAAGGAAAACAAACCAGGTTTAGC
This sequence comes from Ceryle rudis, assembly GCA_033439905.1. NCBI lineage: Eukaryota > Metazoa > Chordata > Aves > Coraciiformes > Cerylidae > Ceryle > Ceryle rudis. The sequence continues at coordinate 41,836 of JAAGNO010018178.1, forward strand.
AAAGAGGTGGTTGCAGGGTCTTCCCTGCAGAATAATAAATGGATGGGACTCAAGTAGGAAACAGGGTGACAGTGCTTCTCCAAAACCCTGCAGGAAAACCTCTCTCCTAGCCTTCTGCAGTGCAAGTGTGAGTACAGATACTGTGCTCTCTGTTGGGATGCTGCATCTGTCTTCCTTATGGCATGTCTGACTTAATTGCACCCTACAGCTCCTGAGTTTCCTTTCCACATTTCTAAGGTACACATTAAGTCCTTTTAATCTTTATGGATAACTTATTCAGTCCTGTCTCTTCATCAGTCTTTGTTCTTTCTTAAATTTCCCTGTTTGTATTCTCCAGCTCATGTTTTTCATCTTCCACTTTTATCTTGTTCTCTTTCTCTGTCTCAGTACTGTCCCACATACTTAAGTTGATCTATTGCCTTTGCAGTAACAGGGCACAAATATTACAGCTGGTGTGTATAGCTGGTGTATAACATCTCCATTTATGTCTATTTCGGTGTTTCCTTTTGCATTTGCAGAAAACTTTATCTAATGAAGGTTAAACCTCCTGAATTCTTTCCAGCTGTTTCTGTCCCATTTATCGTTCTGGGCATTGCTGAATTTCTTTGTTGTTTTTCGATTTCTAGTTATTCTCTAATGATCCATTTGGATAGCCAGCATTTCCAGTATTTAGTAATATAAAACAATTTATAAATTTTACTTTTATTTCAAACTAAATTTTGGGCTAAGATTTCAGCACTGCATTCACATACAGTGAAAGTGGATAGCCCTTTTCCTTCTGTCACCATAGACTGACTAGTTTAAGTGAGGGATTTGCTGTGGCTGATTCAAACCTCTGCTTACTTTCCATAAGATATTCTTGCTTTATCAGTGCCAAGCAGTGTGTATCTTTTCAGAGTAGTTGCTCTGTCAGTTAAGAATTTTTTAATATGCTATATCTTAAGCTGTTTCTTAATAGCATATTTGATGTTGCTGTATACAGTTTTCCTTCAATACCTTCCTAATAACACGCACCCTGATTCTGCAGACTTTCCCTTTCCTTTTAATCTAGTGTGTTATTCATCACTGCTGTTATACCTCCCTTGTTTTTGGCAGTTTGGGTTGGTTGAAAGACCTTTCGGTATCATTCATCTTTTGGGTGTGCTGACTTGGGATTTTGACAAGGCACTCACGCTGCTGGGTTACACTTGACTCCATGTCATATTAAAAATTTAAGCCTCATTAATATAAAGATGAGAGTGCACTCCCTGTTCTTTCAGTAAAGCAAGTTAGGAGGGCTTTAATGTCGTTACTGTACTGCTTAGCAGAAAATGAAATATTTGTTCAGTGGCACTGGCAAATTGTGATACCCCACTAATCCACTGGGCACGTAAACCAGGGATGAGAAGGGAGTAACACTCTTGCTTCGGCAATACCTGTCCTTCCTTTATGTGGGTTCAGTGGTCTGTTTCCTCAGGACAACCAGTATAGGAGTCTGTCAGCCCTCAGCTAAGGAAAAGGTGGTTTTGCCCAGTGGATGCGTGTCCTCCACAAAGTAGCCTGAGATTATTTATTTGGTTTATTCACGAATAAAAGAATTAAATTACTACATGATCTCCAGGGTGCATGCATTATCATGTGCTTATTTGACTTGACGTGCACAGGTTTATGAAAAGCAGACAGTGCTCTTCATACTGAGATCTGTTACTTTTTTTCACTGCTAACACAATGCAAAGACTATAAGGAGGAGCTCAATGTCATCAGCCCAAATGAATTGCTGCTGCAAGCGCTGCTTGCAGAGGAATGCTCAGTCTGCTTATTGAGAGATGCAGCAAACTCATCATTCCTGGATTAGAAGCAGTCTTAATGCAAAGATGTCCAAGTGAAATGCCATGGGGTTTGTTACATAGGCAGCGAGACCAACGACCACATTGTACCCTTTTGATCTTAACGTTTCTAAATCTGCACTCAGAGCGTTGTTAGAACAGACCAATAAATGTTAAGGAACTTCTAGAGGATAAAATATCTTTCTTCTTTATTTAGAAGTGGAAACTGTGAAAGATTTTCTAAACAAATGGTTCTTTACATGCCAGGAAGATGCCTGGTTAAGTAGCTGGAAAAATGTTTTCAGTAAACAACTTGATGCTCGCCTAATAGTAACTTTGCAGTGCAAGCTCAGTATTAATGTTCTGGAGCAGTAGCTCATCTTTATCACTTAGCTTCAGCATTCCAAAAAGAAATTGTTTCCATAATGTGTCAAAAGAGTTACTCCACCATTATTACTTTAAATGGCTATTAGGAAATGGACAGACAAAACTGAGGTCAGTGAAATCTGTGCTGAAGATAAGAATTTCTGGTTATAATCTACACTAGTTGCTAGATTTTGTTCTCTGACTGTAGACTAGGATCTAGTTCTTCTTACAAGTATTTCCACGACAAGGCAGCTGATTCACAGTGTAAAACTGTGGTGGAGAGAGAAAATTATTTTAGCCTTATAAATTTGCTCAAGTGCTTTCAGAAATACCAAAATAGGTTCATTGAAATGTTTGAATGGGTACTGTTACATTGGTGTTTGGAAATGACAAAGCGAGTGGAGGTTAACAGATACCCATCTGGTAATTTACTAAATGCATGGGATGGGTCAATCCTACCACAGCACTTAAGATTTTATATGTGCAATCCTTATAAAAAAAAAAAAAAGGTCTACCAAAACAACTAAAGGTTTTTTCTTCCTCTCTAATCTTCTATTTATCCTCAAAAGCTGTGTGACATGCAGTATCCCTTTGCCCAGAAAGCTGGATGTCTTTATGCACACTGCCTCTTATGGCACTGTGGAGCAGTGGTGTTTCCACATGAAGCAATGTCTCTGTACCTGTAGCAGTCTTTTTAGCACGGAAATGATCTGTCAGTACTGCAGTGTTCATCTCTGGACATAGGGTAAAATATTATCTAATGTAGCCCAAGAGCTGCACAATACTATTTGTGGCAATATTACGCAGAAGTCACCTTTGCCATACTTCAGTAAAGTATTGAAGGGAAATGGGATTGTTATTGCTCTGACTGCCTAAGTGTGTTCTCAGGAAGCTCAACTGGATGAAGATGTGCATCTCCTATATTGACAGTGAACTAAAGAAATACTTCACAAACGTATAAAATGTGAACCTTTTTAAGCAGCCACTGAATTGGCTCAGAGATTACTGTACTTACTACATAGTCAAAAAAGAGACAACTTGTCAGTCAGCGTTAGAACTGCATCTCGATGGGATTTTTTCACTTTCTAAAACATTATGGAGAACGATGACATTGTCATAAATAGGAAAATGCTTAATTACTGGAGTGGAGATAAATTTAAGACCCTGCAGTAGTGCTTTGTGGACTTCAGGACAGAGATTTTGCTTCAACGATTTACCTGGCTGTGATGGCTGGTGTGCGTGAGGGCAAAACAGTCTCACTGCTCTGTAGCTATACCAACTCTCCAGTGCTGTCAGTATAAACCTTGTCTCTCCAGTAAAGTGTCAAAGACAGAGAATAGTTGTGGTAAAGTTGGCTTACGTGAGCATTTTTTGGTACATTAATCTTTTAGCTTTCTGCAACTCATGCTGATTATATGTTCATAAATGGGCTTTTGCCACCTTACACATTTATAAAGTCATGCTTCACTGTTACATTTGAATGTACCCCATATAATGGAAAATAAGACAGCAAAAACCTCTGTTCTGATTTACCTCTTTTTGCCTGAGAAGAAACAAGCCTTTTATCTTCATCTCATGTATTATTACTAGTAAACTTCTGAAGTATGCGTTTAAGATTCTAGACTCTGTTGTACTGCACACAACTTCCAGAAATGGTAAAAGATTTAGGATCTGCTTTGTCTGAGGCTTCAAAGAGTGTGTGTAAAGAAAATAAAGTCTCTAAAATTTCATGAAGAATATCTAAATTGCATGCCAGGAAGAAGACCTGGAAAACTGAGTAACTTCTAGTTCTAAAGAATAAGCAACCTTTCACCTGCAGGTTTTTACTGAAAGGGTGATATATACAGGAATCAAAAGTATCTGGATGCACAAAGGTACAGTATAATAAAGGACAGTGCTCAGCTGGAGAAAGATACTCTGCAAAAATGACACCATGATGTTCTGTAATTGCCTTTCACTGGCAATGTATCAGTTATAGTGAGTAAAAAGCCTTGGAAGCTCAACTTAGGTTATAAAAAAGTATTGTCTCCATTTCATGCATCATCATGACTGATTGAGCACGTAAAGACCAAATTACTTTTGGATGCATCTGCATAACTCTACAGCCTGCAGTGATGTAGCACTGTTTTATCCGGCTATATAATTCGAGGTGGTTTTGTTTATAAAATAGCCCTGTGGATTTCATGATTTCATTATCTGTCTTTCTTCTTGGGCTCTTTCTGCAGGAGTAAATGGAATAAAATGTACAAAAAAACTTGGTGTGACATTAAAGGCAGCAAAGTCACTCTAAAAGCACCAGAAGAAAAAAAAAAGAAAAAAAAAGCTATTCAACTTAATTTGGTATGAAGATTGCAGTATTATTTATGCATCACTGGACAAGTCATTTAACAAACTAATACACTCCACTTTCACCCAATTCTAGTTCTCTCCTCAGAAATGTCTTGGGAAAAGAGAAATAAACAGTAAAAATTTTCCTTTCAGTTTTGCAGTCAAAATTCTAGTTTTCTTCCCATAAAACTATCTGTATCTCTAGTTAGCTTTGAGTCCTCTTTTTTTTCCCGAAGGAGCTTTTACTGATAAAGATCTGCAGAGCATAGGAGATGTCACACATGATTTTAATTTGCCTCTCTGATAATTTACAAATTGACACTGGTTTGTGTTTGTCTGTCTATTCTATCCCCAGAGTCAGCGGACTTTCTCCTTTCATGGGAGACAATGACAATGAAACCCTGGCCAATGTTACCTCAGCAACGTGGGACTTTGATGATGAGGCTTTTGATGAAATCTCTGATGATGCCAAGGACTTTATCAGCAACCTACTAAAGAAAGATATGAAGTAAAGCTGTTTGACTTGATATGCTTTCTATGTTTGCATTTAGCTGAACTTGTCATTCTTGTTTCCCCACTGTGAATCTCCACATCGATGCAGGCATCTCTGGTGATACTTTATAAGGAGCTCTGTGTGCCCGGCTGTCTCTGCGTGCAGCTCTCGCTTATGTTACGTGCAGGGTCTGAATGGAGCGCTTTCTTTTAATCGCCTGCTCATTCTCCTTTTCCTTTCCTTTGGGCAAGATGCACCATCAGGTTTTGTGTGGCTACCCTTATCTTTACTGTCGTGTGACACAGATTCCTGCATGACATGTTCTGTCTTGATCTGAATGGGTTGTAATTTTGCCAGATTTATTTCCATGCGTTGCTTTTCTGTGGTACCTCTAAGTAGGCAGCTTTCCTATAAATCTAGTAACTGGGCAAGAAAAAAAAAAATAAATCAGAGTTGGAAGCTCTGTTTACAGCAGATTCTGAACAAACCAAGGAAAGAAATGTACTTCTTCCAAGGTGTTTGCAATCAGGTGGATGGAGAACACAGGGTTATTTATCTGTGTACCATGAGCAAAGTGAAGCATGGGTGTGGCCTTCTTCCAGATTTGGACATTTCTGTTTTGTTAAATGTTCGGTGCTGCACAGAAACAGGGTATTAAGTGGTGGGAAAGGGGAAATCTCTGTAAGTGAAGGAAAGGAATCTGGGACAGGGTTCTGCCAGCATGAGGTAGATGAATCATTGCCATTGTGGCTCTGCTGTATGTGTTCCATGACTAAAACATACGGCTTTCCGTGCTTTGTTTTACATTGTTTTATTGACACTTAAAAATGCAGTTTTCTCTCAAAAAAGCCCCACTGAAGTTGCGAAGGCGAGTTTAAGAAGTAGGCATGGCTAGGAAAGCAGTGCTATGTGATCTATGTTGCTAAATTTAGGAAACAGAAAAATCAACTCTCAGAAAAGAGCACAAAATAATGTTAAAGCAGGTAGGTTCCACTATCGTTGATGGCAACACTGACTAGTCTTTTTATATAAAAACAGGAGTCGCTTAAATTGTACTCAATGTCTTCAGCATCCTTGGCTGCAAAAAGACACCAAAAACATGGAAGCCAAAAAACTTTCCAAAGATAGGATGAAGAAATATATGGCCAGAAGAAAATGGCAGGTAATGAAGAGGACATAGAATTGGGCTTGTTATCTTAATATAGTCTCTTTATTTCTAATGTTTATGATACTGAGAAACATGTCATGCCAGGTGGTTTCTGCTGCTGCTAAAAACTCCAGTGTGGGCAGAGCATGAATGCAGCAAAGCAGGTTTTGGTTTCTATAGGTGAGCAGTTGAAGGGTGCACGGCTGCATATATGTAACACACGATTATTCCATTTCAGGCTACTAAAAGGCATATGAGCTCAAGTATGTTCTTTCCTGTTCTTTTGGGGGTATGACAACTTCTCCTCCCTGACCTGTTTGTTATCCTTAACAAACCTGCACAGCTAGGCAAAAGCTTATCCACCTGGCCTCTCTAGGATACTTCATTTGTAGTAGTTTCATTCTCCTAAGTCAGTAGTTCTGTCCTGCTGGAGTACCCAGCTTCTCATGCACTCGTCCAGATTGGTTTAATGATTTTCTTTGACATATTTGGTCTCTGTATCTTCTTTCTAATAATGCTGGAACTGTTGTAGCAGGTCCAGCTGTGCCATTCTGACAGCTAGGGGAGTCGATGTATAAAATCCTGGATCCAGCCTTTTCAGTAGCCTACAACATATTAATTTATGTAAATCTACCTTATATTTCCTCTTATGTTCTACTCTGTGTATTTCTTAGGAGCTCAGGCAAACTGTACAAAAATGTGTCCATACTAGAGGTAGTGTAGTTTGAGCATATTTTAGTATCCTGGTGGTTGATTCTCAAGCCTGTCAGAGGTCTGCTTCCATCCTGCAGATGGTATTTTTTCATTCATTTCATATTAGCGGGTTATTCATCCTTGAAGAAACTCAGTCCAGCCCATATGGCTATTAAGAGAGCCGTTCGCCACCAGTTAACTTCCAGTTAAACAGGACATTGCTTTTTTGCTGGCCCTCCTCTCACACAGTGCTTTTTATCCACAGCTAATAGAGACATTCATTTAGGTATGAGTTCATCAGGGGAAGTTTATATCTGCAACTAAATTTGGTAATTCAGACCAGCCTGCTCTGTCTCTCCTAAAACAACACAGCTATATATAAGCAGTTTGTCCAACAATTCCAGTGAGGTTTGCAGAGATCCCAGATAAATTGTCCGAAGCAGGATTGTTACAGAAAATCACATGCCTGTTGGACTGGATTGATAGAAGCCTTTTATGTTATGTCTTAGAAAACAGGCCATGCTGTCCGAGCAATAGGAAGACTGTCATCCATGGCAATGATTTCTGGTATGAGTGGGAGAAAGGCCTCTGGGAGCTCGCCTACCAGCCCTATAAATGCAGACAAAGTAGAGAACGAAGGTAAGAAATTTTGCCGCACTGTATTTTCACCTTTCTGTTAGTCAATCTTACTAAAACTTTCATCAAAATGCTAGAGACCAATCATCGTGTTGGTTATTCCTGCGCTCACTTGCTCTTTTTTTTGTGTGTGTGTGTGTGGGGGGGTGTGGGGTGTGTTTCTTTTGGTTTGGTTTGATTTTTTTAAGAAACCTACAAAAAATTAATTGTTCTCATATTGTTCTGCTACTCAAAATTCTCAAGTATAAGTATGGGCAGTAAACTCTTCTCTTTTTAAAGCCAAAGAATTAAGGCAGATTTGTCTGCTGCACTTTCTGCCAGTTTGGGAATGCATGTTTATACAAAGATTACAGTGATGTATTGCCTCCTCATGCCAGCGAGCAAGCAATAAAGTCTTAACACTTGCTGTAACCAAGACATGTACTCTGCATTAACCACACTCCTCAGACGGGCATTTAAGAAGAAAACTAAGGTGTCTACATTATTCCCCTGCATCCCCATTTGAAATGTTGACTTGTGGTTTGTAACAATCAGAAGTGCAAATGATTGACATTTCTACAAAGCAAGCAAGTCATTTTGCCATATCCACATAGACCATGGGCCTGATACAAGTTGAACTGGTTTACCCAGTTCTGACGAGCAAAGTCCAGGTTCGTTTAGAAATAAATTCAATGAAGAAATAAAGATGATTTGTAACGTGGTGGCCAGTTGATTTCATTCTATTTATGGCCTGAATCTTTGTCCAGTTGCGAAAGATTGGCACAAAACTAAGCAGCTAGTGTCCGCGTTGTCCCACTTGCCTTACAGAATTAAGTGAAATAAAGAGATGCTTTCATTACCACCTGGTAATTAAGTATTAAAATGCATCTTTTGAGAACATGGCCTGTAATATAATTAACTATCTCTTCACTCTCCTCCAGATGCTTTCCTCGAAGAAGTGGCTGAAGAAAAGCCACACGTAAAGCCATATTTTACTAAAACAATCCTTGATATGGAGGTTGTGGAAGGAAGCGCTGCTAGATTTGACTGCAAAATTGAAGGTACTTTGATTTAGCATATCTGTTTCTTTCTTTCTTTCCTTCATTGCCAGCTTTTTACCTTGTGCTGTTCTTTAACTTTGTCAGTTTCTTTCTGTATTATGGTTCAGTTGGTAGCATTTTGCTTTACCAATATCTGCATGTCACAGCATGAATGTGTTGCAATAACAGAAATGATTTGGAGCTGCATGGGCTTGTTCTGTGCTCACCATAGAACAGAAATTTCCAGGAGTCAGTGTGTGAATCACTAATTGAGAATAGCAAGTGGGAACAGTAAGATGATTTTTGAGGGTAGAAACAGTAAAAAGAAGATGCAATGTAGTACTATAAATTGCAAGAGTGCACTCTTATAAGACTGCTAACCAGAAACCAAAAGTAGAAAGTCACTTGTCTGAAATTACAGACAAGTTTCAGGTGACCTCAAGCTAACTTTAAGCAATAGGTACATTGTATTAAAGGCAAAGAAGTCTCTAGCAGTGTATTTGCATGTGAAGTAATGATAATAACATTGTACTGGATATAAAGGTCACATCTATCAAATAATGTATTGGGTTTTGGTGTGGTGTTTTGTTTTGGTTTTAACTTACAAGTTCATGAAAGAAAACTCAGATTGAAATATGCAAATACAAAGAATAAGTTTATGAGGAGGCACTTGAGGAGCTTAGGCATGGTCAGCCTAATAGTCTGAAGGGCAAGACCACTTGCACTTCTCTTGCAAAGAGATTGAAGTGTCTCTGTCGCAGCTGTTGGTGACAATAGAAATTAGGAAGAGAAGAGCTGTTCAAACAAAATGGAGGGAATCGGTACCATATTGCATGCGTTCAAGTTAGACAATTTCTAATCTTAAAATGAGGTTCAGAAACTGCCTCACTGACCTTCTGCTTGTTTGTTTCTGTGCTCCTAATCTCTTTCACTGCCTGTGTTTCCTACCTCACAGCGGAGATGTGAGGATGGATTATTGTTGCTGATGGATGCTCAGCGTGAGGGGTATGTGCATAAGTACTGCATGGAATAAAATAGATGGATGTACCACAGCGGTGTTCCAAAGTTTCCAATGTATCACTCTTAATGTTCGTTGTGTATTAGGGATCCCTGCACTTTATTTCTGCTCGGTGGGAGGTCATCCTCCCCTCACAGTCCAGAACTTGGCTGAGACAACAAGCCTTCAATTTATTACAGCAGCCAAGAGTACTGTATAAGGGATTGTTCTCCAGCATGTATTGTACAGCCCTGCTCTGGATCCTTCGAGCAGAGCAGAGCCATTTACTTCACAAAAGGCTCTAAAACTCCAGTTGAGATGCATAATCAAAATGTGTTTCTTAGACTCCCTCGCTTATCCTAACAAACACCAGTAGGAAATGGGAGTGCCACGGTCACCATACAGGACAGGCTGGTGTGTAGGAGCAGATTTGGAGGAGGAAGATTCAGAATAGCCACAACAAAGCAACCTGAGAAGGGTATTAAATTATCATTTATCCCAAAACACCTTATCCTTGAAATTCTAAATCTCAGTGTTGGGACCTGTGGTTTCCACAAAAGCTGCAGTGTAAGGTAAGCCTCAAATATACTATCAAGCTGGCTTATGGAGGAGACACACAAAAAGCTGCCTGCCAGTCACTGCTGAAGTACTGGAAAGAGGAATCTAGTGAGTACTTCAGTGCTAACTTTCAGGTTTTTGCTATTCATGATCCAGCTGTTTCAATTAAATGTGAAGTTAAAAAGCCTCACATCATCTACATTTATTTTAAATAGGATTCAATGAAATATTTGCATATCAACACATTGGCCTGTCCATACACAGAGGGGGAATTAGAGCTGAAAGAAATTACAGATCAGTTAGCACATGTTCATCGCAATTGCTGTTCTCTCTACACTCTTGCAGGCTATCCTGACCCTGAGGTGATGTGGTACAAAGACGATCAGCCTGTCAAGGAGTCCCGTCACTTTCAAATAGATTATGATGAGGATGGGAACTGTTCTTTGACTATTTCTGAAGTATGTGGGGACGATGATGCCAAATACACCTGCAAAGCTGTTAACAGCCTTGGGGAAGCCACATGCACCGCAGAACTCCTTGTGGAGACAATGGGAAAAGAAGGAGAAGATGAAGATGAGGAGGAGGAAGAATGAAACAAGGCTCAAAGAAAAAAAATAAAAGAAAAAGAAAAAAATATATTTAAAGACTCTCCTTATAAGGCTCAGAAAACCAAGTTATCAAAAGCACCTTGTGTGATACATAGGTCTTGGGGGGGTTGTTTTTTCAGCATGATCAGTTGATACCTGTTTGCTTTATGTATGGGCATTAATTCAAATCAGCAGGCAATTTTAAGTTGCTAGCAGGTTTGCATTTACATTACGCAAGTTATCAACTAAGTTGCCCAGTCTATTTTAAAATCAAATGTATGGAAAACAAGTCTACAGTTATATTCTGACATCTTAAAGAAAAAATATATTTACTGAGCTCATTGCTCCCTACCATCAATTTCCTTAGCCAAAACTGCAGCTAAGTTGGCTCCCCAAGATCTACTTTACAAGTAACCATCTGCCAGACGTGCAGTGAATCTCTCCAGTCCTAAGGAACAGGCTGCTCCCTGAGCAGTATCTTCTATAAGGGAAAGTCTGACACAGCCAGCATTGCAATTTGTATGTTGGTTCATTTTTCATTTGTTTTAGAGAGAATTTCACAGTCCTAACTTCAAACACATTTACTGCCCTTTCTCAGTGCACTGTTAATGCTGTTGTAATACTGGCTAAAACTGAACATCAAAGTGGTTTCCTGAGGTGCTTCTGGCATAAGTTACCCAGCTGATCACAACTAGTCATCCTTCCCTTATAGAACCTGTCACTCCGGAGCAGTGACAGCTGCCTGCTTAAGAAACAGACTGAAAACAAAGACTGAGAATATTTTCTGTTGCTCTGGTCAGTCTAACAATGACTTACGATTCATATCTATGCTGCTGTGAAAAAACAGGTTATTGCACAATCAGTGACTTCTGTGTGCATGTGTGTGAATGAATTCCCAGGTTTGTTAAAGTTTTACTTGCATTTATTTGGCAATTGCAACACAGATTTCAACTGATGATAAGCTGGAAACAGCCACAGATTTTTGGAGTAACCAAAAAGATAGTAGTCTGGATTACAAACTCCTCTATACTTAGCAGTTTCCAAAAAAATCTTAACCTATATAGGACCTATTTCTACCTTATGAGCTTGACTGTCTTGTTTTTGTCTTGAACCTGCACCAGTAAGGCTGTTGCATTTTTAAGAAATGCAGGAATCCAAAACCAAACAAAAAACTCCAAAGCACAGTTTGGTTTTTCTCAGAAATGGTTAATGCACTCAGTAACTTTGCTTTCCTTTCACGGTATTGACACTTTTTATTTTTTGTTGTTGTTGTTCAGAGGTAATATCAGAGGCTGCAGGGTGATATGCATAATCCAAAACCAGTGTGTCTTATATCTACGTATCATTCCCAAAGTGATTCTTTTTCTTTTTCACTTTTTGTGTGTAAAGTGCAACCATTTGAGTTTCAAAGGTTACCTCTTTTAAAAAAAGCATTACCTTAAATCCTCACCATTAAGTAGTCAGTGTACTTTACTACAGGTGTGTACAATATCAACCTTAGGTTGTTTGGTATTACCTAGTTGTGTATGTGTTTCATATGATTTGCTCTTCTACATTCAAAGCTCAACTAATGTGGATGACACGGTGGTTTTTAATTGCTTTACTCTTTGTTGCTAAGTTCAGATCGCCAGCATGTCTTTTCCTTTTCAATTGATAAAAACCTCTTGTTATACTAAACACAGTATTGCCACAATTCCTTATACAGAAAGGTTTTGAATCTGATTTAGAGCATACAGAGCTTTTCTCACATTTTTTAAAATGTTTTAGGCAACAACGGGGTGTATTTTGTACCTTAATAAAAATATGCTAATGTTCTCCCAGTTTGTTAAACCATCAGAATTGCAAAGATGAGAACGCTACGGCTGTAGTTACTCACAGTTCCTAAATAAATAATACCACAAAGCATGCTCCTTGTATACTCTGTTGCAGGCGTCACTGTCACTGCTGGCAACGCGCCTCTGCAGCAGTGGTCTTCTCCTCAGCTGTCCTCAGAGCTGCTGGGTACACAAATGGATGAGGTGGCAGCAGGGAAACCTCCCTGATCTCTGCTGCTGCTGCTGCTGCTGCTGCTGCACTTCTCCTGCCCCATCAGCACAGGCTGGTGCTGTGCAGGTGCTGCTCTGCCCTGATGCCATCAGGTACAGCTTGGGGCTGGCAGTGGTTGTAGCCACTCTGCCTCACACCTCCAGCCTCATTCTATCCTTCACAATGAACAGAAGTGTGAAGGCGGATGGGGCACCATGACAGCTGCCGTTTTCTTTTGCAGTTGAGAATTCCTTTATGGTGAGGAAATGTATAGTTCTGAAAGACCCTAACAGCAAGAGAGAAAATAATCAGGGAAATCTAAACATGGTTGTGTACTTGTACCGATGTTCCTAAAAAAATTAAGGATGAAGATATTCAGCAGAAATACTTGTGCTGCCTTTACACAGCCGCCTTCTAATGTGCAGCCCAAGACAGGCCATGCAGAAACTCCCTAAGGCAAACTGTGAAACATCCTGCTTGTAGTAACACGTTTCTTGAGCAAATCTTTAGCCCTTAAACAGTCATCTGTGCAAGACGTGCTCTCCTGTCCTGTGGATGTACCTAACTTTATTCACTGAGTGCTGGTTTCTGTTCAGGTAGGCACATGCATAAAGCAGAGGCCCGGCTGCGATGGCCTGGTCTGTGGGAGTGGCAAGGTCTGGGGGTGCAGGTACCAGGTATCAAACCTCACACACTCCATATTGGTGTTGCTGCACAGATTTCCTCTTCCCTCTCCTCCTGTACTAGTCCTTCCCTGTCCCACAGGCTACAAGCTGCCTGGTTTTCCCCAAGGATATAACTAGCTTACCATCTCCCTGCTGCCTCCTACTAGCATCCCTTCTAGCCCGCAGAGAACAATGATCTCTACTTCAGAAACAATGTGATGCATAAATTCAGCTCTGAGCAAGTGACTCCATCCGGTATTTGACTTCAACTTTTTTGCTTTGTTTGAAGAATAGAATTCTATTCCCAGTGAAGAAGGAGATTTTATGTATCCTGTCTAATTTTGCCAGGTATCCTACCTGGTCTGATAAAAAGCATTACCTCGTCCTTGTCTTGCTTGTCTATTTGCAGAAAGCCACTTGGGGTGTGCTGGGGTGGAAACAATCTCCAGGAGCAGAAGTTATGCAAGACATTGGTACTGCGCCCGGTGGAGCACTTCATTGTATTTTTCTATAAAATCCAGTCTCCTCAAGAGACGTGGAAAATTTGGGACTGGCCGCTGTTCCTCAATAGTGAGGTTTCTGGATAGGCAGAAACTTAATTTATTCAATTACAGGCCTGTCCAACCATCCGAGCATCCTGTGCCTATTTCCAGCTGATGAAGAGACCTGTGCTAGTTGCGTGCATGGCATGCAAAGACTCCTGTATCGCTGTTTCTCTTTGCTCACAAGGAAGACAGCACAGGGCTTCACAGCTCCCTCCTCTGTAGTGTCGGGCTTTGAAAATATAGAAAGTTTTTTGGTTGTATACATGAATAATTAATGATCTGTTTCTCTGAAATTCCTTGGCATATTTATTGGAACATTGCACTGAAACATTGCTGCTCAAAACTGAAATTCTTGTAGATCATCTTTGAATTTTGAGCCCTATTGACTGCAAGAGATGTGCACACACCTCGACAAATTTCTTAGGTCACATAGAATCACAGAAATGTCTGGGTTGGAAGAGACCTCTAGAGGTCATCTAGTCCAACCTCTTATATGAAAGCAGAATTTGCTGGGATGGGGAGGGAAGCTCGTGGGGTTATTCTGGAACTGCACCATAACCACAACAAAAAAATAGAGGATTATTTCTGGAAGTTGATAATTAATGATTTTTTTTTTCCTGAAGGAAAACAAAACCAAACCAACTAACCAAACAAACAAAACAAAGCAAACAAACAAACAAAAAAAAGTAAAACAAACCACTTATTTTCATCCTTTTATTGTAACTCTTCGGAAAGGTAGATCTATCTCCTCTAAAGAGGAAGCTTGAATTTGTGTTGCTATGAAAGGAACACTATCCAGGTTACTGCTATTGTATAAAACTTTTGCAGAAATGAGTTACAGCTCTGGGCTGCGCTCAGCTTCAGCAGTTTATTAAACTATAAAAGTGATGATAACCTACTAAATATTCCTATTATAACCCTACCTTGACAACTAGCGCAATTAATTTCTCTAAGGAAACGTCAGACCTATTTCTCCCTGCAGAAGCGAGACCGCAGAGGGGCGGTTTTACCCCGCTTCGAAGAGTGATGGCAAAGGCCGTTTGTCACCGGCGGGCCGGGCAGCGCCTGGCCTCCGCGGGGCGGGGCAGCGCCGAGAGCCACCCCCCAAGAAACAGCCCCCGCTCTCCGCTCGCGTTTCCGAGCTGCCCTCTGGCTGTGACCCGGAGCACCCCTCGGGAGCGAGGCAAGGCACCGACCCCGCTGAAAGCCGTCGGGAGCAATAACCGGGGCCGAACGCTCTCGCCCGCTCCGGCCGCAGCGAGGCGGAAGAGACGGCGGCTGCGTAAAGCCCCCTGCCCGCCTCCAAGATGGCAGCGCCGGCGGAAGCGTGGAAGCCCCGCCCCGCGGCCCCGCCGTACGCTGAGAGTGGGCAGAGGCCGCGGGAGCGCCGCAACATGGCGGTGTCTGGCA
>JAAGNO010018178.1:57209-75232 GCA_033439905.1 Ceryle rudis
GTATCATCGCAGGGCACGGGGGTTCCCCCCCCCCCCCCTCCTCCTGCCAGATTTCTCGTGTCCCTGTGTGTGGGGGGGGGGGGGAAGGGTCAATCGCAGAGGTCAGTTAAGAGAGTAGACCTGGATGATGTGGTGCCAGAGGAGAGCAGAAATGCTGCCAGGAGGGAAGAGTTGTTCAGACAGCATTGCAAGACAGGGGGGCGTATTTTCATGTAGATAAATTATCTGCTTCAGTGTGGGGGAAGAGAGGTGATGCAGAAGGCTGGAGACCCTCTACATGGGTGAGGGGCTCCTGCCCCTCTTGTGAGCGGTACAGCCATGCCTGGAGGTCGAGAGGGTTTTCACGTGGCAGGGGAGAATCAGGGGCTTGATTCAAGTGGTTCAGGAAAGCCCAAAAGATAAAGCTCTTGGATTGCTAGAGCAGCCGTGGCTTTCCCCCATGCCCTTTGGCTGGGCTCCATCCTGCTTGGGGCTTCACGTCGGGTGTCTGCAAGTCCAGTGACCTGACTGGCCACCCACGTCCTTTATCCTGCCTTCCTGAGTTGGCAGGTCCCCTTTGTGACTGGAAAAATGCTGTTTAGGCTGGAGACTAATGGCCTTTAAGTGACATGATTGTATTATGTTAAGCGTCTATAGGCTTTACCATTAGGCACTAAACAGTTTATGACTCATAGCAGAGAAGCCCTTGTCCTGAAGAGTGTACACGCTAAATGGTCTGGACAGGCAAGGCGTGGAAGAGACAAGGCTTCCTCCTGCCTGTCGCACAGCGGGTCCACGGAAGGACTGGGACAGGATGTGTCTTCTCAGTTCTTGAGCAGCACCTTCCTCTAGGTCTTGCATGCTCTGGTTTCCTGGGGAGAAATACTTCTGCAAGGGGAATCGTGCAGGGGGAGGAGAAGCACGTTAAATTTTAGCTTAGTTTTTGCGCGCGTTTTGGTTCTGAAGGGGCTTAGATGCCTTGTGGGTGCGTCCGTTGCATCAGATGTATTCTCTTACTCGGTGTGTAATTACAGTATTCTGCAGCAGGGGCCTGAATGCTCCCTATTAAAACAGCTAGTATGCAGAGGATTGGGAGATTACTAAATTAGTGTCTGTATGAAAGGCTTAATAAAAGATCATATAGACTGAGAAAAGAACACGCTGTGTGTAATCAGGCTCCGCTGCAGCGCAAATCGCGGAATAATTTACATGGAGATCTCTAATCCAGCCCCCTGCTCAAAGCAGAATTAACTTCAAACTTAAATCAGGTTGGTCAGTCTTCTCCAGTTGAGTATGAATGCCTCCGAGGGGGGAAGATTCCACCACCAATCTGCTCCAGTGCTTTATTCCCTGTACGGTGAAGAGTTTTTCCTGGTGACACTGGAAGTTCACCTTCTGCAGCCTGTGGTCACGGTGGGTGGCTTTCACTGGGAACACGCCTGTGTGGTAGATGTACACCGCGTCTGGCTGTGTGCACTCCTGCTCAGAAGGTGCTGTACAATGTCGTATTTAGTAAGCAGACTGTCCCTGCAAGCTTGCGCCTAGAAATCTGGTTTTAAGGGTTTTTCACGGTGTCAGGTTCCCAAGGCTGGGGAGACGACCTCAGCCCTGGAGACTTTCCAGTTTCCCTTTCCTTGGGAGCAGCATCATATATTTCTGAAGTCAAAGGGAAGTTCACCCAGTCGTCCTCCCTGTCTGGAAGGGTTGGTGAGAGCAATTGCTCTACCCCTTCAGCGATGGGGAAGACTCAATACGGAGGAGCGCAGAGCTTCTGCCTGCTGCACTCCTAACCCTCAGCTGAACCGTGGAGCCAGTGAGCTCTGGTGTCCTGTGTGGTAATTAAGTAGTTATTTAAAAATCAAAAGGCTCAATTCTGATCTTACTCTCACTGGTTACTTAACCAGCTCCAGGTAGAGTTACTTCAGATTTACTCCCACAGCCATAGCAGCAGAATCAGGCCCAGTAAATAGAGCTATGGATCTTTTTAAGAGAAGCTGTTAAGCAGGAGCACATAGATTTAGTGTAGCGCCGTGTGTGCAGTTGTTGACGAACATCTTCTGTCGCAGGCTGAATACCTGCTGTGTTACAGCCCTGCTTTTACTGTTGACATAGCATCTCTGCCAGCACCTAGCTGACGCACAGACAGCTACCCATAAAAGGGCCAGGTCTCGCATGGTGTTAAATGCCTTCGTGTTTCATTAAGGTTGATGGCAGTGGAGGGCACACGGCGCTTTATGGGCGAGCGACTCACGACGAGACGCTTGTACCCCGTGTGCTTTTTGTGGTAGAATTATTTTCCTAGGGCATACAGTGTGCTGGCTGCAGTCTGGGGTAAGAGCCTTTTCCCTTCGCAGGCTTGCTGCTTGGGAAGTGTGGGTGCTCAGGTTCTCCCGAATTTCTTAGTACCCAGCAAAACTTTAGAGAGGAGGGGTCTGGCTGGTAGCACGTGATGCAGTAGGGATGGTGCATGACTGAAGCTGCAGGTGAAGATGATCCTTCAGCGAGTAAACAGTGGACAGGTCACAAGCAAAGAAGGTGTTCAGGCATTTCAGCCAGTGCTGCCCCAGGTCCCAAGTGTGAGGGATTGCAGCTTCCTAGGCAGGGTTATGCCTGGTAGGGGGAGAAAGCAGCACTGTCCGGAATGGGCATCGCAGAAGAAGGAAGCGAGGTCTGAAAGTGCCAGGTATTAGCCTCGCTGCTTAGCCTGGCTTTTTTGGCCTCATTACACTAATCCAATTAAAGATTGATGGAAAAAGATAACACACACTCCAGTGAAGGGATTTGTGTGGTGACTGCTTTCCTTCCTGGGCAGCCGGGGTGGCCCTGGTTATCTTGTGCATCACCACACCTCCCCGGGCCCTGCAGACCCACTGGTGCCTCCACATGCCGTGGTGTGCGCTCTTCTCCTGCATCGTGGTCTCTCTTATTACTAATGGAGCATGGATGCATTTTAGCTGCTGGTCAGCCCTCATTAATATCCCGAGATGACAGGTTGACATTTGTAAAGAAGACTTGCGTTGACCTTCATGTTGTGCATCGGTGCAGTTGCCATGCGGTGCCCTGCGCTGGATGGCGCTTCCTGCGCTGCCTCGGGAAGGCGCTTACGGTAGCGAAGGGACAGGCTGCTCTGTAACCCTTTGCTGCTGCTGGGAACACCACCTGGATGTCTTTGCATCCCTCTGCCCATCCCAAAGACCCCGGTCCCTGTCGTGCCTCCATCCATCCCAGCGAACGGGACTGTTGGGGTTGCACTCGTGGCTCCTTCTGGAGGTTGTTTTTTGGGTATTGGGACCTTAATAGAAGACAGCTTCATGCCAACCATGATGTCCCGTCTGCTTCCTTTCCCTGGCTCCTGCTTGGGATGCAGCAGCTTTTCTGCGGCGCTGCCCAGGTATCCTGAGCGCTGTCAGTCGCCTGTCTCTCCCCCGACCCATCCCGCCCCAGCTCGAGGACTGCTGCAGCCCGCCTGGCAATGACATTTATTAACAGAGGGGGCTTTGAAAACAGGCAGACTGCTCCTGCAAAGGCTCCTCACTGTAACTCCGTCTTCTCCTCTTGCCAGCCCGTCTGAGGCAATGGCTGCTGGTGTTGAAATTCATTAGTGTTTCCTGACAGGCGATGGAGGCTTGCTCGCTCTGTTCCCATTCCCTGCTTCACGCATGCTGATATTTAAAGCTGATGTGCAGCTTGTAGGCTTGTTGCACTGTGACAAGTTTAGGGGTGGTTGAGAGAACTGAGAGGGTGGGAGGGAAAGCAAAGAGGAAGGGAGATGGGACTTGTCTCAGGGTTTCTGTGAAAGCCCGGGGCTTTTCAGACCCTCTCCAAGTGTATTGTCTTTCACAGCTCCTGCTTGCGAGTTTTAAGTATAGCCGTGCTGGGGTGGCTTGTCCTGCGCTGATGGGGGTAGAGAGGGACAGCACCATAGGTGTGCTTGGTGAGAATGGGTGCGGCCACCCGGCAAGGGCTCACCCAGTGAGAAGCAAGGGCAGGGGGCTGCTCCAGCCCTTTGGCAGGTCTGTGGGGATGAGGGGTGTGTGAGTGGGGTGCCAGAGCTCTGTCAGGGAGTTATCCCTCCATCCCTCACTTTGGAGAGCAGCATGAGAGGAGACTGGCTCAGCTTTTGCTGCTTTGTACTAGTGGCATAGTGACTCTAGTGCTGGGGAGGAGACCTCTCCCTGCCAAAGCCTTGGATTATGCAGGAAAGCTGCTCCAGTCTAACTTGAATGATTGGGACGGGAGGGTTGGGGTTTGGGGATTTTTTTTTTTTTGGAGGTGTGTGTCAGGATGCTTCAATTTCCACAGGCTGTGCTGTGTGCCCGGGGTGAGTGCTGTGGCATCGTGCTGTCAGAGCCATCCTTCCTGGCCCACCAGGGCAGTTTTGGGAAAGCCCAGCCAGGCTTTCTGCCCCTCTGGGGGGTGCTCCTGCAGCCTCGGTGCTTTGGAGCCGGGTCTCACCCCTTTGCATCCCCAGGCCGTTGAACCCTGCTGGCTGGGACTTACTGTTTTAACCAACTTTGGGAGGGTATGGGTTCGCCTAAACTGCTTTAAATTCCTAGCTTGGCTCCAGCTCACACGAGGTTCAGTGCAGACAGATGTGGCTTTGCCTGCTGTGGTGCTGTTTATCTGCTAAAACATCTCAGGTGCCTTAGCACAGGATGTTATTCCCTCTCTAGCTTTCTGGGAGAGGGCACCCACACTTTCCTCTGGGCTTGGTAGACACCTCACCCTGCTTCAAAACAGAGCAGCCCCTCTGTGCTGTGTGGTCCAGAGCAACGCCTTGACCCGCCTTGCTTTGAACTAGGGTGCAAGGCTGAGATGGTGTGACAGCTCCTCTCCTTGGCTGTCACCTTGTTGCTGTTGTGTGCCGCAGCATACGAGCGGCTTCCTTCAGGCTTTCCAGCCCTCCTTCAGCAAGGGATTTCCAAGGCAGGAGCCCGCCTGCCCTCTCCTTTGCAACCCGGTGCAGCGGGGTCGGCCAGGACACAATTACAATGTTCTGCATCTCTTACAGCGCAAGGTCTCCAGGGCATGGATTTTTTGGAAGACTGAGACCAGGTCTATAAATACCAAGATTTGATGGCCCTTTATCTTTCCCGTAGAGGGACTTGTTCTTTAAACTGGCTCAATATCAATACACCCAGCGTGTAGAAAGTGGCCCAATTTCTTTGTCTCCTGACATCCTGAACCCAGAAGCAGATGGACGTTAACCAGCTCTGATTAGTTGGGAGAATCAAGCATTAATTTTTTATAGGCCAGGACCACCCGAGTGATGGAAATCAATTACGGCCGCCCCTCCCCCTTCCATATTAATGTGGTGGCTCTGAGCAGAGATGGAAGAACCTGTTGAAATGAGAAACCCCTATTTCTTAGTTTGACCCCCTAGATAATTAGGGTTAAATTGATATGCTATCGCACTGGTGACACATTTTATCTGCCTCTGTTTGTACAAGAGGATACAATAGTGGAGGAAGGACCAATTTGTGCCCTGCTCTAGCTAACCAGACCGAGATAAAAGGTGTCACTAGTACGATAACGTTCTTGCCTCATGCCCCTTTATTGTTGCTCCATTTGCCTTTTTTTTTTTTTTTTTTTAATCCTGTTCTTTTTCTTTCAATACCCTTGGTCATATTTTAACTCCATGCCATCGCATAATGACGCCCTGCTAAATGTGTGTGGAGATAGGCAACTCTGGCTGACAGCCTTCCCTGATAACCGAATTCCAGCCCATCCATCACTAGGCTGCTCTCCTTAACTTAAGGAAAGTGATAACTAAAGCAAGGCCGTTTATCACCGCCGAGCTGTGAGCTTCTTGCCGCCTTGGAGAGAGCTGGTTTCAACAGGAGAAATGCAGCCGTGTCACCTCACCTCCTATTTGCATCCTGTTCATCTCCAGGCTCCATTTACCCTGCGGAGTAGAGGAGCAAGGCTGGAGGGAAATTGGACCCTGGGGTGATGGAAGCTCTCGGAAAATGGCGCAGAGCTGCCGCTTCTGACCACAGGCTGAGGAGGACTTGGACTTGCTGGGCTGGTGGGGAAGACTGTGCTACCTGATGTCGCTTGCCCTTCTGCCCAAAGGGGAGCGGTGTTGTGGGAGCAGGCGGAGGTTGTGCGGCTCCGTCCATGCTGCTGGGAGGACAGACTTTACCAGAGTTGTGTCGGAGGCTGGAAGATGCCACAGCCATTGTCAAGTGCAGTCACAGCTGAAGCTACAGCTTTTGGCCGATGGGGTGGCTTTGAGAGCCAGCTTCCTGCCCAAGGAGGGAGAGCTTCAGTGTCGGGGGAGGCAGCAAGAGGCTCAAAAGCTGGGTGGATCATGGGATGTTGAATGCAGTGAAATGTGACATCATTTCTCCCTTAGTCGAGGGCCAAATCCCAAGCTCTTTGCTCGAGCAATGCTACTCCCGGTGAGCAAGGTTGACTCTTGCAAGAGCAAAAAGCTGTACTGGGCATAAGGGCGTGTTGACCAAATGAGCTGCTCAGGGGAATGGTGGCCCTCATGAACAGAGATGCTTCCTTACAGGCCCTGGCCCTTTGTTCCCCAGGAGAGCTACAGATGTGCCTTTTTCACTCCAACCTGGAGAAGATGCTGGAGAAACTCCTGCCTGGTCACCAGGCTGAGGAGCGGGGAGACCACTGCCGGTGACAAGCTTGGAGCTGGGGAAGAGATGTTGCAGGGGTGGTTTCCTTCCTTTAGCTACCTGGGGACCTGGTGTCTGTTCAGTGAGAGCCACCAGTGCCCTGTGCTGGGAGCACTGTGTACCCAGACTAGCTCAGACCCACGGGGCAATCCTTCGCTCAAGGCAAGCACCTTGGGTGGCTGGATCCCTGCTGGCCTGGAGCCACTGGGTCTGCATCCTCCAGCCTGAGCAGGAGGCTGATGCTCTGGACCAAGCTGCTGCCAGCCAGCCCGAGTTATAGCATGAGCGTAGGACTTCTAGTGCTCGGAAAACTTGGTGAAGTCTCTCTGGTGCTGATGTGAAATGAGGGGAGCGCAAGCGCAGAGGGGGAGGGGGAATGTCCTTAGGTCACGCGGCTTCACGGGTGGTTTCTGGGGTTGTTACTTGTTTGCAAAAATGCGTCATTTATTTAGTTGACATATTTATTTGGAGCATTTATTTTCTCCAATTAAAGACCCACTGTCCAGCGCCCAGGGCGTACTGCCATCAGTCTCGGGGTGAAAGTAGAACCAGACTGTCCAGTTTGCTGGGCCTTTTGGTCCCACAGGGATGGAAATGCGTTAGATGTCATTCGTTGCGCTGCGTGGTTAGCTGTCAGCTCCTGAGGCTAGCAAGAACAATGCTGTGCTCACTTCTCCTGGGCCCTATTCAAACGTTAGGTGACTTGTTAATTATTCTTCTAACTGGAACTAGGCTGAGACCTGTATTAATGAAAACCTCTTGGGCCGAGAGAGGAGACTCAGCTTTTAGTAACATGCCTTTTGCTAGCTGCTGTCATCATCCTCTCTGGCTGGATGTGAGCAGTCTGAGAGGCTGAGCTGATCCCACGTCTGCGCTCAGAGCGGTTGTTTGGTTTGGGTCGTTCCTTTTCTTGGGATCTTTCTTTGATTTGGGCACCAGTTGAAAGCAGCTTTCCTGGAAAAAGCTTTCTTAGCGTGTGGGCTGGGGCTAGTGGGGTCTGTTCAACTGTGGGATGCCGTGGACATATGTGCAGTGGCTGTAACATGCACGGAGCAGGCGGCTGTTTCTGTGAGCGCTGTGCAGTGTGGGGGGTGTTTATTTGTGACGGTGCTGGCATCAGATGGGCCGTTCCCAGAGATGAGGCCGTGCTGTCAAGTCACGTTGCCTACCCTGCAAATCACCATAGTCCTGCTGCTTGCAAGCCTGTTCTTTCCATGGGCTTCCTGCTTTCAAAGAGGTCCTGTTGGACCCCCCTGTTCAAATATGTTTGTATGACTTAAATTATTACTCCTAGATGGTGGCGTGTGCATCTTTTCAGGACCAGGCATTTGCTTCTGGCACTGGGAGTCTGTTCCTTTCTTAGCCTAAGCAGGGCTCACAAAGCCAGTGTGCTGGTGGAGCCCAGCATGTGCTGGTTCCATTGGTCACAGTTCCTGGGAGGTTCCCCTGGATGTGTTTGCCAGCTTCCATCCTTCTCTTCCCATAGAAACGGAGGCAGCACCGAGACCAAACCCCTCTGGTACTGCACTGCCCAGATCCTCACTTTATCTGCAGGAGTCTCTCCTTCTTCTCCTTACTTGGAAAACTGCTTGCAGGTCTGAAGAGATGCCGCCCTGTTCACCCCCGGGCTTTGGGCTGAGCACTCGCGTGCCGATGGGGCAAAGTGGGGTATCTGACTTGTAGCCACATCTGGCCAGAGCTTGTTCCTGAACTGCAACCGTGGGTCTGAAGTCTAGTCTGGATTATTCAGTCTTTCCTTTATGGAGACTGGGAGTCTTCATAAAGACTTGGACATAGTCTGTGCTGGGATGTTAGAGCCGCTGATGCTGGGACGCACAGCTCATCCCTCCTCCGCTACAACCTCCCCTGACAGCCCCCAAGTGCCTGGGGAAGTTTAGAGCTTCCCCACCCCCCTCTGTTTGCAAAAGCTGATTTCTGGGGTTGTGGCTTTTAACATGCACAAACAGCTCTAATTTAGTCATTTATTTAGTTGACATATTTATTTGGGATGTTCCTTTGCTTCAGTTAAAGATCCTGTGACCAGTGCCCCAGGCGTGCTCAGCAGTACGTGAATGAACAAGATCCATCAATTACTCTTGATCAGATCAAACTGGCCGGGGAAGACTCCCATAACTCATCTCCCTGCTCAGGCTGGGCTGGAGCCGCGTGGCTTTGCGACAGCTTTCCCCATCCGAGGGGCACCTCACGGCTCCCCTGCAGACGCACGGGGGTCAGCACAGTCTGGGGGGAATTGCTTTCCCAATCCTGGGGTCCTGCCATCCCTCCAGGCCATCCCCTCCCTTGCCGGTACCGTTTTGTTTGGTGAGCCCCACTCCAGCAGCTCGTGGTGGGACAGGAGAGGAGAGGTGTGCTCTGGCTGCCGGTGCTCAGACCTGTAGTGAAGCAGTGTGCAGCACCTTCTATCTTCAGAGTTGAAGGTGCATCTTGAGAGTTGAAGATGCACGGTGCTGCACGCCTGCTCTCTTCTTCCAGGCACCTGCTTGGAAAACAGCCTCTGCTTTCCTAGCCCTAAAACATCGGTCCTGCAGCATTCCTACCCACAGACTGGAATGCTTCGGTCTCTCCTTCCCTCCCTCGTGTCTCATTTGGTGTTTCAACCGTAAAGGCCAAAAGGCAAAGCACCAGGGCACGACAGGTACACTGTCAGTCCTGCTGTCTGCCCTGCAAGCCGCTGGCTGAGCAGGGTGGTTTTGCAGGGGTTTGTGATGAGTTCACTTAGCTAAGGCTTAGCTGAGCCCGGATGCCTTGGACCCGTCTGTGCGTTCGCTACCGCGGAGCAGAGCGGCGTGCTGCACTCGCACAGCTCCTCTTCAAAATGCTCGCTCTGAAAGGTGTCAGCAGCCTGGATGTGGCTGGATGTGTGCAAGTCTTCAGCCAAGCTGTGCTCTCACGAGATGATTTTGTGGTTGGTTTTGGTTTGCTTTGTTTTTTTTCCGAGAGCTACGATCCTGATGTGCAGCATGTTGCAGCAGACTTGAGGGTCTCTTCCATCTCAGAGGGAAATGCACTTAAGAAAACAGAATTTGTGTTGTCAGGATGCTGATTGAATCAAACCTGCTCTCTCTTCTCTCTTACAGGTTACCAGGACAATGCCAGTACTTAGGGCTGCCGGTTGCTGATTACTTCAAACAGTGGATTAATCTGAAAAAGGTACTTTTGTGCAAACTGCCACGGTCCCCATCTCCCTCTCTCCCCCTCCCCTTGTCCTTCTCCTCTCCTCTTTAAGGAAATGTCTAATAACTACTGCTGTTTTGCATTGAAATGAGTTATTTTCTCAGAAGCCGGGCTAGGCGAGTCCTGCAGCTCCCTATTGTATCTCCTCTAATAGAGCCTTCCTGTACCTGATGGGATGTGCTCTGCAGCTGGGAGAATCCCATTGTGGCTGGCACGTGCGGTGTCTCCTCCGCATAATAGCGGGACACCGTGAGGCCCCTCTTCAGCGAGGGTTGTCTCGGCCCCAGTGCTGCTGGCTCTGTTTTGTTTCGCAGCCATACAAGGCTCCTAGGAGCTCGGTCCCCTTCAGATCAAATACTGGATGATAAACATTTGGAAATAATCCCAAACAAAAAATCAGTATTTCCCTTTGTTCTGCGTGGAGGGGGAGACGTCTCAGCAGCATGTCCACCTAAGAAAGCAGTTTGCAAAGCAAACTGCTTTGAACTCCGGTGCCTTGTGTTGCTCCACACCCTCTCCGGGTGGTTAAACAGCAGCCAGCAGCAGCCGTAGGATCTCCTGGCACAGCTGCTTCACCTGCACAGAAAAACGCGGTGGTGCCATAAACCACAAATTCAAGTGGGAATTAACCAGCAAGTGTGATTGCAAGCAGTAGCAGGAGGAGGGGGAAGGCTGGAGGCCGTGCCCAGGAGAAACTGGGGTGACCCTCCTGGTTAAACCTCTGGATGACTGAGATTCCCTTCCCCTCTCCAATTTCATGCTTTATTTGGGTTTCTGTGCCTTTTCCTGATAATGAGGGGTCTCGGTAAGTGGAATTTACTTGCAAACAGCTCGTTGTACTTGTGGGCTTTTGTTTTGTTCTCTTATTTATTTATTGTTTTAATGGAAGCATGAGTGACAGGCTGAGTAGCCTCAGAAGGACAATTTGCATGATCTGTTCCGTCAAATAGGGTAGAACATGAACTTAACAAGGGATGCTGGCAGCACATTCCCAGCTGAACTTGTCAAAGGGTCTTGTATTTCCCTGCTGTCAGAGCAAATCTTTTGGCTGATTGCTGGTCCTTGGTAAATGAAATCTGAAAGCACATTGGGGCATTCTGCAGTTCAGTGACCATTAATGATCGCCATTTGAAGTTCACTAAACTTCCGGTGAATGGATAGCAGCTACATAACCAGCAGGTTGATGGCTGCAGAATAATAATATTTAAAAACAAATGAAAAGGCCCCGTGTTCTCTGATGCTCGTGAAGAAGTAGGTTGGTCCAGCCGCGCTCCTCCTCTGGGTCTCGGGATGAATGACTAATGGCTCCTTCCTCTAGTCTGAGGCGCTTGGCTTTGGCGTGTTAGGAGATGGGATCCGTTGTAACCTGGATGTCCAGGCAAGTGGCTGTTCTGCAGAACAGGCGCTGGTGTGCTGGGCTTCAGCAAATACCGCGGTGCTAAGCTGGGGGCCGGTGAGCATCCCTGGAGTACCAAGCGTGGGGCTAAAGGCAGGAGGAGGAAAGTGCTCCCCGGGCAGCTCTCTGGAGGGCCACAGGCTGAGTGCTTAGGACGGAGGCGTGTGGGCTGGAGCCGATGTCTTGTCCCCCTCTACAGATGTGTTAGTGGGAAGGTAGAGCTCCGATCTCTTTCAGATCACGTCCCGTGTGTGAGAAATGTTCATCTCCCTTCAACCCCTCTCATCCCTTCAGAATCTGAAGTTTTTCTGACCCTTCAGTATCTGATGGCCTGTGACACAGGGTGGTTCCAGGGTCCCTGTGCCCCTCTGGGACCTGACCCAGGCTGAAGAGGAGAGGAGGGACATCTCCAGTCCTGTGCTTAAAGAGCTGCCTCCCCTGGGGCTTCCTTTTATCTCCGGGTGGGGATCTTTCCATGCCACTCACTGCCCTGCTCTCTGAGGGTGCTTGTGAACGTGAGCCGTGTGTGTGTTTTCATGAGAGTATTTCCAGCCTAGATAAATAATTCTGGCCAAGCAGCAGGACCCGATGGGACCTCAGTCTCTTTTGAGTGAGCTCCCAGTGTGAAACAAATAAGGTTGGACAGTTATATAGCCCCCCCACTCTCTTCCCTGCATAGCTCAGGTGGCCCCTTTTCTCCTCCCTCTGGCTCATTCCTGGCTTAGAAACACCTCCCAGGCTGAATCTGCCTCTGACCTGATCCATGAAGTGAAGGTGCTGGGGAGGGGTGTGTGGGAAACTGCTAATTTCTGGGTCATGGATAATGGAGAGACTTGGCTGCTTCGGATGTCGAGAAAGCAGTTCATGGGAGTGTGAATGGCAGGTGTGACTGAGAGCAGATCCTGCAGGGTGGCCCCACTTGCACCTGCTGGCTGGCTGGCCGGCCTTCGGGTCCCTTCGGGTCTCTGCTTGTGAGCAGTGATACCGAGAGGACCGTCCTGGGTTACGGAACTGCTGCTGCAGATACAAGGCGATGCAGAAGAGTGGGATTATGTACAGAAGGGCGTGTGCACGGGGCAGATGTGTTTGAGTAGCTGTGTGTGGTGTGGTAGCAACAAAATATGTTCCATATTCCCTCTGACGATGCACACACGGCTTCAGCTCCTCTTTGTGTCCATGTTCTACTATCATCTGAAGAAAGAGTCCTTGCCTGTGCTACCTCTGCCAAAACATGGGGTGCTCCAGAGCTCGGCATCCTCTTCCCGAGGTGATGAGACGGTTCATCCTCCAGTAAACCCCTTCCCTTGTCACTTCTCTGCTGCAGGGGCAGTTGAGGTGAGCACTCTGTGCCTCCAGGGTACCCAAGATGTGCCTCTCGGGCAAGATGGGAATCAGCCCCTGCTGGTTGCCATGCTTGTGTTGCCCCAGGAAACCTTTTTGGATTGATCTGGCCTTGCAGGTGGTGCTGAGCTCCACACCGGACTGCTGCCATGGTGGCCAGTGTCCTGGCATCTGTGAAAAAGCCTTCTGTGGAGGACAAAAGGAGAAAAGCTGCCTGTGCACTTGACTGCACTTGCTGAAGTTTTACCTTGCCCTATGCCCCCCCAGCCTGCTAATGCATCCCTTCTGTCAAGCCTGATCGGTGCTTGCTGACATTTTTAATGTCACTGAGCGATCTTGTATCTCTGGTGAACTGTCAGCGTAGAGCTGACTCGGGGCAGAGAGTTTATCATGTTCTTCACTTTGATTAGCTCAGCCTTGTGGGAGGGCAGCAGAAAGCAGAGGAGGCTTTCTTTGAATGCTGCAACATTTCAGATATCCCCCTAAACCATCTCGATAGAGAGCCACCACCCTGTCTGCCAGTTCTTCTTACGTACCTGTCATGTCAAGCCACAGAGGCCCCGTGGGTTAGGACTGAGGTGCAGAACCTGAGCTGCCTCGTTGGAGCTGGATGCTCAGGCCGTGAATAGCAGAGAGCGCTTCATGTCAGGAGCGAGGGGCTCCAGTGGAGAAATACGTGCAGAAAGCGGGAGGCTGTGAGTCAAGATTTATGTGAAGAGGAAAGCTGCTGCATCGAACAAGCTATGGCCAAGCTGCTGCCCCAAGAGTATCCTCGGGTAGCCTGGATAAATCAGTTGGTGCTTACCCTAACGCAAAGTTCTCGTTCGTGCTCCCTTTGCTCTTTCGGGAGCCTCTGTGGTTTATCATCCCAGGTCCCACTTGAGTTAGCGAGGTACGTTGGGCTGAGGACGTGGTGCCTGTGACCTCAGTGTGGCCGGGAGCCTGCAAATGGGAAATCCAGGAGGAGGGGCTGTTAAACACTGCCAGCTTTGGGAGCGTGTCACAAAGGGAAGTGGTTTGGTAGTGGGAGGCGGTGGAAGGCGCGTGGTAAAGGTAGATTTTCTTACAATTAGGTCATGCAAAAAAAGCATCGGAAGGATGACGAAGGTGGCAAAGTGACCAGACCGCTCGTTTCCATGCCAGAGGCCAGTAGCTGATGCCTGTAGGTGTAACAAGGAGAGCAGGGTTCAAGTCAGCTTCCTCTGACTTGACAGAGTTGAAGAGTCAACATCCGTTGTCCCTTCAAGGGCTGTGAGCTGGCAGCTGCCCCTGGACTGCTGTGTCTATCACCCCCTGCCTACCCCGTCTGCGTACCGGGAATGCGTGCGCCCTCTCAGAGTAGGCTTTGAGTTTCTACAGCACCCTGCAGCAACGAGTTTTGCTACTTAATTATGCATTAATTATCCTCTGTTTATTCATATGCTGCGTGAAGGTGCAGGTCCTTTTGCTTCTTTTCAGCCTACCGTCAGATCATGACTTGCGTTGTGTGAAAGAGCAAATAAGTGTTTCCAGTTCTTCTCCCTTGTGTTATTCTTGAGTTGAGACCTCTGCCATAATCTCTTAGTTGTCTCTCTTCCAACACAGCATAACTTGTTGGCTGGCACAAGGCACTTGTGGGCTCTGTGACTCCGGAACAGGGTTGGGGAAGCTATTTTTAACTCTGTCTGGACCTGCTG
Organism: Ceryle rudis; assembly: GCA_033439905.1. Taxonomy (NCBI): domain Eukaryota; kingdom Metazoa; phylum Chordata; class Aves; order Coraciiformes; family Cerylidae; genus Ceryle; species Ceryle rudis. The sequence goes on from JAAGNO010018178.1 coordinate 71,435, forward strand.
TTTCTTCTCGGGATGTTACACAGTTAAAAGATAACAGGGAAGGGTTTATATGCAACCACTAAGGGCTTGTCGGTTTGTTTTAGTGCTTCTTTTTCAAATTTAGTTGGGTTTTTTGGTTTGGTTTGGTTTTTTTCCACATCTTCCTACCCATTAGAGAGCTGCCCCTTGGTCAGGACAGCTGTCCTGGCGTGTCTGACCACCGCTGATTTCCGCTCACAGCGCAGCGTGTCTTGAGGTACGATAATAGCGGTCGCTTTAAAAGCCACAGAAAACTGGTCCCAGTTTGACATCCTCCTGAATTTCAGGAGAGTTTTTATGAAAGGCAAGTGTCAAATGTTGTGGGGGGCGGGAACCCAACTTTCCTTTGCTCAGCATCACAAACCCGAATTGAGGGTGCCTTCGGAGAGCCCAGCGTGCCGTGCTGGGGGTGCCGTGGCTCTGTGCAGAGCTGGCCTTTTCCAGGCCCGGCCTTTATCGATCCGGAGACGCTCACAGTCAAAAGCAAACTGTTAATGCAGATGCGCAAATGTTTTAAGGTCACCTACTCACAGTGTGAAATCTGACAGAGGAAGCATGTAATAGGAAGTTTTTGTTAATATTTGGCAACTAGAAATAAACACATCCTAAACAAACAGAGATTTGCTAACAGCTTTTTGTCTCTCCTCTGAATTAGCAATTCCTTCTGCCCTCAGAGCGGGAGGAGGAGCTCCCGGTGCTTCTCAGGCGCTTGGTACTGAAGTGTCTTTGAGTGCTCTGGACAAAGAACCTTGAAAGGGATGCAGTTGAGAAACGGTTTGGGTTTAGGCCCATATGCCTGGAGGTTGCTTTTGTGAAGTTTTAAGTTCTTGAGGACTTACTGTTAGAAGGGTTAGAAACGGTGGCGGAGGACTCCTCAGACAGTGCTTCGCAGCCAGAGCATCAAGCACGTGAGTAGCTGTTGCCACTTAACTGCCAAGAGCTGCTCCTGCCACCGCAACGCTCGCTGCTTTGCAGGTTTGCAGCATGGGTGAGTGCTCTGAGACCCTGGCACACCTTCCTTCGGTGAGAGCTCGGCTTTCCTGGGCTCCTCATCCCTGGCCGCAGAGCTCTTGGCGTCGGAAGGTCTCTCTCAGAAGGGAGGGATGGGAGAGGCTGGGAAAGGGAACAGAAAGGTGCGACTCCAGGGTTAAGCCACCTAACAGTGGCTTTTCCATGGAGCTCAGGAAAGAAAAGCGCCTGTGCTTGGTTCATAGTTGGAAGGAAAGGGAAGAATTGCTTATAACGGCAAAATGACCGTGTTTGATAAATACTTTGCTCTGTATTTACAGAAAGGCGGCGCGTGCCATATCGCTGAGCAAGAGGTTTGCTGTTACAACACAATTTTCTGATAAAGTTAAGTGGTAGCTTTCAGTTGGCATTTTGCATAGCTGGTTTACGGGAGTTTTAAAGAGCTAGCTGAAAAGCCCTGGACTGTTAATAAGTCTTTGAACATGAGGGAAGTTCTGGAGGACTGGAAGAAAGCTAATGTTGTACCAGTAATTTAGAAGGGCAAATGGGATGACCGATGAAGTAATTATAGCCCTATCAGCTTGACATTAATTCTGGGCAAAGTAATGAAAAGCCAGATATCATAGTTGATTAATAAAGAATGAAAAGAGGGTAATATAACGCCAATCAATGTGGATTTATGGAAACTAGATCTTTTTCAAACTAACTTGATATTTTTTTTATGAGACTACGTGTTTGGTTGATAAAGGTAACCACGTCAATGTAATATACTTCTGGAAGGCATTTGACTTGGTACCTTATGACATTTTGATTAAGAAACAAGAGTGATACAAAATCAACATGGCACACATTACGCTGATTAAGAACGAGCGAACTGACAGCTCCTAGCATTTAATTGTAAATGGGGGATCATCATGGAGTGCGGGGCTTCCTAGTGGGGTCCCACGGGGATCTGTTTCTCAGATCTCTTGTATTTAGCACTTTTATCAGTGCCTTGAAAGAAAACATAAAAACCATGGGTGATCAAGCGTGCGGATACTGCGTCCAGGAGGCGGCTGCGGTTGGATCTATAAACAGGCAATGGTGAGTAGGAGCAGAGGAGTTGGATCATTTCTTTCTTTGGGACTGCTTTGACCGGGATGGGATGCTGGGTCCCACCTCTGCATTGGAAAGGATTCTGGAAACTTGAAGACTGGATTAGGAACTGCAAGACCCACGGAAACGATCGCCATAGAGACTCTGGGAGCCATTTAGGGTACCTGAGAAGAAGGGTAAGGGAGACTTGGAAGGAGTCCTGAAGTATCTAAGGGGAGAAATGTGGCGAGAGGCTCCCCTGGTCTAGCAGACAAAACCACAAGCCATTCCAGCAGCTGGAAGCCAAAGCGAGGTCATTCCGGTGCAGATTTCTACAGCGAGGGTAATTAACCGTTGGAACAACTTACCGAGGGCTGTGGTGGATTCTCCAGCTTGGGAGGGAAGGTTATTTTCCTAAAAAAGATCATCTCTGGTTCAAACAGGAATTAATCTGGGGCAGCCTCCTGGCCCGCGCGGGTCAGACCCGCCGATCGCAGCGAGTTCTTCTGCCGTGCTGATCTTCAGCTGTCCAGCCCCGCGTAGCGCCGGCGGCTCTGTCTCCTCCTGGTGACAGCGCCCTCGAAGGCTCCTGACCGGGAGCAGCGTGGGCGGCACGGGTGCCAGGAGGCTGGGGACGGAGGGGCCGGCATCCCGGGGAGTGCGGCGCTGCCAGGGCGGGCAGGGCAGCCCTCCTGCCTCCTGCTCCGAGGGCTGGAGCGCGGCAGCCGCCCGCCGCTTCGCCTTTAAATCTGTCGTGCAGCTGTCTGAAGTCGGAAATTTCCTTCACTCTCTCCCTCGCCTTGTTAACATGTGTTGCCTTTGGGGTAATCAGGGAAAAAATATTATGTCCTTTTACAATTACCGGGTTTTGGAATATTAAAATGTCTCTCTGCATCGGCAGTGTTATTTTGATTGGTATTCTAACCTTTGACTAGCCCATAAAGCGAGCCGCTCTTCAAGCCAATATTGCAGGACTGAAATTTAATTCCGAAATGATTCCAGATAATAGGGAGACAGATAATATATGCATGAAGGATATTATGTTTGGACTAAATGCAGCAGGGCCAGGGCTTAGGAGTTGAATAATAGCCCAGAGTGAGTTATAATCTGTGGGACAGAAATACCTTACTGTCAGGGCCAGGAGAGGAACTCTTAAATCAAAGGGAGGGAGATGAGGAGGGAGTCAGGATAGTCATCTCAAAGGGAAAGGGCATCCAGGAGAGGCCTTAAAGGAGCAGCCTCCTCTGTCCCGCTGCGGAGGAACCTGTCCTCCCTTTCTTGGGTAACAAGGAGCACTGGGTAAAAAACCACATTTGCAGGAGAAACCAACAAGCAGGGGGTTGTGCTGGGAAGAGATGGTGAGAGTCTGCAAGTTCCTGGCAGTCTTTTCCTTCTCCTCCTGGACTCATTGACAGGGACACAGGATGGGTGGATGCGTCAGATTTCTTTGCCTCCTTTTCCCTAGAAGCTATAACCAGATGGACCAGGGGGTTGCTGCTAAGGTGGGCAGGGTGCTCACCTGACATGTCAGGGTTGGGTTTTGTACCCACTTTCCCTTAAAAGAAAGGAAGCAGAGGCATGGAATGTGAGCTGCGTGGCCTGTAGTTGTTCAGGGCTCTGCCCTCCACCTGCTCAGCCCAGGAGTCACTGGCAGGCAGAGTTCCCTCCCTCCCGCCCTCCCCCCCCCCCCCCCCCCCCCCCCCCCCCCCGCCCCCCCCTCCCCCCCCCCCCCCCCCC
>JAAGNO010018179.1:0-81616 GCA_033439905.1 Ceryle rudis
CAAAAGAAAAGTTCAGGCTTAAAAATAAATATTCATTTTCTTAAAATAAAGTTATATATTTAACCCAGTGCATATGAGAGTAAACTAGAATTAATCTCACTGTCTTACTGTCCAATGTGCATGAATCTGTCCTTTTCCTCTAAGTAATAACTAAACAACTTTTCAATCTATTTTTTTTTTTTTTCCCTGAAGGTTTACAGAAGGTATATAGGTTCAGTTACCACTCTTCTGAATACAAAGGTTGAAACCAATGAAATACTTCTCTTTCCTGTTTTCCCAGGTAAAAATGTTATGGTCCCAGACTGAGGAAGGCTTCCTTTAATTGAATTACAGTCTTTTTCATTAAGGACTGCAGCCCCTGTCTCTTAGTCGTTAAGTAATTCATTGAATCAAACCACAATAATAAATCATACCATGATGTTCCAGTGTATACAGTCATTAAGCACTTTGGAGTGCATGACTTCCTGATATGATGTGTCTACATTTTTAAATAAACACATGCCTATATTCTCCTGTTGCTTGTGTACTGCAAGCAACCTCCTGTTTGAGTGCCCAGAGTAGTGAGATGGATTAGCTAAACGCTAATGAAAAGTATGGTCAGCAACAAAGTGTGTTGAGAACAGCAATATCAATCGTCCCAAAACCAAGATCAAGGCATTTGACAAAAGAATTCCTTCACATAAAACATGAAATGTAATAAGGAGATTGTATTGCAATGTCTGTATAAATATTTTTTGTAAGTGGTAAGTACTAAGACTGCAGAGAAGTATGTGCTAATATTTTGTGGGGTTTTTTTTAAAAAACAAAGACCTGAAAATTATTCAAGGTGTTTTGTAATGAGGAGAAGCAGCTCTTAAGAGTGTTCTTAAAACAACATTTTCACAGACTGTATTAAGTTGCTTTAATCATGACATAAGCAAACAACACAGAAGTGGATAAATTCAAAGTGCTTCAGTTTACTGTTGAGGGGGTTTAATACTTATAATACATTTAATGTTTTTCTAGTTTGATCTTGAAAGTAAGATTGTGTGTTTATTATTTTCTATTTTGTCCACCCCTGTAAGGGATTCATGTATTTTCTGCTCTCACTCAGACAACAGTCCTCAAACACCTTGCCACAAACTATTTCTTGCCACAAATTATTTCTGAGCTTGCCTAATGCTACAATAAAGCCTTCCTAGGTTATGTTATGTCAAGTTACTGCCAGGTATAATAAGAAGTTCTGGATGCAACACCCACAACTTATGAAAGCCTACATTTTTTTGTTGCAGTACTTTGTGCCAGATTCATCCAAGATGCAACAGAATAAAATTTATGAAACTTAAATGTTTACCAACACTAAGTAAATATCATTGCAACAGACAGTAGTAAGTGTTGATCAGTCAGTAATGACTAGAGTGAGATGATGGAAGCTGTTAATTATTGGTTGTAATGAAAGAAGGTGAAAGAGTTTTATGAAATTTGTTTTATATGATGAATAGCTCTTATTTATTGTGGACTGAATATGCATGCGAAATAACAACCACATGAAATTTCCATTGCTTCTCACCTTGAAAATATTACTACTGATCTCTATGATAAATACTTCAGTTTTAAGAATATGCAGGATTAGCCAATCTTTTAGGAGAGACAGAGTCAAAAGGTACAAGCTAGCACAGGACCTCATGCCATAGATCACAACTGCTTTCTGGATGGTGCCTTCTCTCTTACCTTGTGTGAGCCCCTGCCTTGCTTCCATCAGGCTGCCAGGTCCAGGGGACAGTCAGACCACAGTGGTCCTTTTAAAAAGACTAAATAAATCTCTTCTGCAGTGTATATGAGAAGTGTCAATACCTTGATTTTCATAGGCTTATTATTCACATTGCAGGTAGTTTCTGGAGAAAATCATAGCAAAATAAGTGGCTCCATCACAGTGGGGGGGTTTGGTCTTTCATTTCCTGAGTTTGGATCTTAAATTCTTTTAGGCACTTACATACCCTGGAGACACTTTTTACACTGTTCTGATGGGCACAGTACAAACACTAAAATTAACAAATTAAAAAGCAGTACTCCTACTTTGTTATTTAAACAGCTATAAGGATAAAAACTTCAATTTGTTCCAAAATAAAACTATATTGTTACTAAACTTCTCTTCTTATCAGTGTCATCTATTGTTTGTATGAATCTGGTGTATCAATATCTCTGTTAAGAAAAAAGCATCATTTTAAATATAAATCCAGTAAAGACTGTTTCTGATCTAAAGCCCAGCTATACACAGTGTACTTTTTGTAGGAAAAAAAAATCTAAACATAATAATTAAAATTCAAAAATTTCTATGAATAAAATCATCTAACAATCTTTATATAGTTGGGAACTCTGGATGACAGGAGGCATTTTGTTTATTCTTGGGAAAGAAAGAAGTCAACAAAATTTTACTTGGTGCATAAGTTAAAATCTGATAGACCACCAAATAGTGGGGAAAAAATAATAGTGGGGGAAAAGGAGGTGAATCTTGTCATCCATACAGGTAATATGACACAACAACCTTTATCAGAAGCTAATGTGTTCAAATGTGTTCAAATATTGAACGAGACTCTTCCTTCTTATACATAATTCAAATTAACACTTCAAATTTCTTGTGCTAATGCTTCAATTCATAAGGACCTTTCTGTGCTAGGTTGACCTAGGCAGTCAATGAGGCCACTTACAGGTTGGTCTCCATTATGTCTATATCTGCATAAGCAGAAGTGGACATATCTTGATTATTGCTGTAAACTAAGTTAAACAACTGAGAATAGATTGTAAATAGGTTCCATTTACAAGAAAACAAAATACAGGTGTTGGGGTTTTTTTTGAATTTGGGATGTTCAAGATAACAAAATGCACCATACACAGTATGTCAGTTATACTACCTGATTTCCTACTGAAAATTTTCAGTTTAAGTTCAATCCATACAACTAGTTTCCTGTAAAACAGCCATCATTATCCAAATGTCTGGTGTTAGGCTATGGGAAATAGACTAACATATAACATATAACATCAAAGGGAATGTTTGATCATATTTTCAATACATTACAAAAACTACATTTTTCATTTTAGCTATAAAATGAGCTACTCCTAGCTCTTTTTCCCTGGATATTGCAAAGCAACCACCTAGAACATGCTCAGAGACTGACAACTTTCTTCCATATATGGGTAACATTTTAATTTTCCCTAGACTATATTTGAAGTCTGTTTTAAAATGTGTAGGGATCAAAATCCATCCTTCTGAGCCAAAACATTAAAAGCCAAGTGTTTTAAAATATAAGATGACCGAATGCCAGGCAGATTACGCACCTAAAGTTCCATGCAGATGTACTCCACAGGCAAAATTTAAACTCTGTTTGGGTATGACTGAGAGGTCAGAAGGAAATCTTTTGCCTGGAAGGAGAAACATGCAGAGTGCACCTACCTTCTGTATATCCATTCATAAGCTCTGTGTCTGGATATGCAGAAACAGGAATACATAAATCAGTTATAGAGGTTTAGTGGAACAACAACAAAAAAACCACCCAAAAAAAACCCCTGCATAAAGTTCTCAAACCAAGGAGAATAGCTAACGTAACATCTCATGTTATTTCCACCTACCCAATGAAAACCACTGTAGTTTAGATTAAACATGTACTAGAGCATAATATAGCTTATATGTGGGAGTAACTGAAAATTTCAGCAATTGCATTAATGACTAGAAAAGCAACCTGCCTTTCATAATTACACAGAATAATATTAATTCACATCAGGTTAGAGAGCTCACATTCAAGTTAACCCAGTCTGCTTGGCAGATGAATCTGGCCATGGTGTTTTCATGATTTTCGGGGGGGAAAAGACCTACTTGATTTAAAATTCATTGTAATGATCTATGACTTCATTCATCTAGACTTCATTCAAAATAAACATTTCTCAAACACATTTTTTAGACATTTCCTATGCAAGTAGACTAGTGTCCAGAAGACTTGTCTTAAATGGACTGAACAGCTGCCCTTAATGAGTTAAATGCATACCCATTAAGGAACTCAAGGCTGGCATAATACTAGTGCTTCAAGAGAGAAACCATTATGTCTCTTGAACTTGGACAAGCTGGTAACATGGAGAAGCTCGTCTAAAATCTCTGAAAAATGGGAATTATGATCAGGAAGTGTCATGGTGCCTGAACTGAAGACTTTTCCAACTCATCTAGGAAGTGCTGACAGTCACATCAGTGTTCTTCACTTGAAAACTTTCAGTTTCAACTTTCTTCACTTCACTGTGACCAAAAGAATGAGTTTCCTCCTATTTTCAGACCCTACACAATAGCAAGGACATTTGTTTCAGCAGTTAAGAACAGGATCACAGAGGTGATTGCTGTGTCCCAGCTACTGAGGATGTACAGTAGTATGCATCCTTCCTGTGTTTCTCAAGGTCACAACAGAAAGCTAAAGTGCTCCTCTAAGCTACCTTTAGGCCAGTGCTGATGAAGTACTTTGAACTTTGTTTTGCCAATTTCATGTCCTGCACTTTATAAATATCAAATCAGCACATTATAAATATCAAATTAGTTTCATTAGAAACCTGAGAGTTGAAGAAGAAAGCTGTAATTTCCCAAATGAGAAATAAAATTGAGAAGTCCATACTGCTAATTTCAACATCTAAGCACTATGCCTTAGCAATCCATGTGTTAACTGTAAGCACTGTTTATTTCAAAGGTTTCTAGGTGAAAGAAATAACATGACAGGTCTACCACGACTGCTTCAGAAATGTTACAATGGGGGGCTAACCCTGATCTCTGTTTCCCTACTGTTGTGTCTGGGGTGAATGTGTTTTCATGTGCTTGTCCTGCTTTTAAATGAATAACTGGTCAGCCCAAGAGTTATCTAATGGCTCTAATTGCCCGGTAGATGCCAGCTGTAGATGCTCAGGTCAAGTTGCATGCAGAGGCAGTGAGGTCGGTGCATCGCAGGTAGGCTGAGCTTACTGTGCGTGCAGCAAAATCATTCTGTTCCTGTGACACATCAGGGACATGTTTGATGTGTCTTATACGGGTTTGACCTCTGTTCAGCATGTAGGTAGTAGGTCCACTATATCCAGAGTCTTTGGACTTGCTGCACACTCACAGCAAATGTGTGCGCACCTGCCCAGACTGATAAAAATGAATCAAGACTCAGTGGGGACTCCTAAGGATCTTATCTAGTAATGATATATATAAGGCTTATGTATTGCATTGAAAATCTAACATTCCCATTTTCTTGGAACCCGAAATGTTGCATAGTAAGTGATAACTAAACAACATTAATGTAACAAAAAGATGTCTCTCTCACAAACCTGGTCAAGTAACACAGCTGTTGGAAAAACTGGTTAAAAAGGGTTTTTTTAAAAAAAAGCTTCAGGAAACACTTTCACAGGGAAGACATGTTCTTTTTGTGGAAGGCTGTGGAGCTGTCAACTGTAGATAGTAAAGCTAGTAAAGAGTTTGGAGCATGTCTCTTATGAGGAAAGGCTGAAGGATCTGGGGCTGTTTGGCCTTGAGAAAAGAAGGCTGAGGGGAGACCTTGTTGCTCTGTACAACTACCTGAAGGGAAGTTGTAGCGAGGTAGGAGTTGGTCTGTTCTCCCTGGTGACAAGCAATAGAACAAGAGGAAATGGCCTGAAGTTGAACCAGGGGAGGTTCAGGATGAATATTAGGAAGAATTTCTTTACTGAAAGGGTTGTCAGGCATTGGAATAGCCTGCCCAGGGAGGTGGTGGAGTCACTGTCTTTGGAGGTGTTTAAGAGACGGATAGATGTTGTGCTTTGGGACATGGTTTAATGGTTTTTACAGGGCTGGGAATAAGGTTGGACTTTATGATCTTGAGGGTCTCTTCCAGCTGAAATAATTCTATGAAGGAGAATTCAATTTGAAAACACAACTTGACAGACAGAAGGGGAAGTTTGCTCTGAGTCGTGCTATTCCTGTGCAGGAGTTCTCCAAGCCTGTTACCTAACTGAGAAACCTTAAGGGCTTGGTAGAAAGCAGTCATACTACAGTGAGCCTTAGGAACATACCTAGATTTCCATAGAAATCTCAAAATATTTCTTTATGTTCCTGTGGACCGAGAGCTCCTGAAGAAGAAACAATGCCAACATTTTTGCTTTTGCAGAAACTAGTAATATCAGATTCCTAAATAGCCTTTACTTTTGTCAGTGTTCATGAATCGGAACTGTATGGAATCAGTTTGCATTTCTCCACTTCTGTCATATGTGAATATCTATGCAACAATAAATAGTATTCACTTAAGGATTACCATACTGCATCTAATTTTCTCTACATTGTGATCATTAGTACAGACTGGGAGAGAAACATTTAAAAAGTGTATAAATCAGTCCTCTCCAGCATTTTTTTTCCTGACTTCCAGCAAGCCAAAGCTCTGGATCTTAATTAGCATCAATTTCTAGATGGTTCAATGTGTGTAAAAGTTGCCAATAAAGCTATTTTCCATAATACTCTAATCCCTTTTTGAGCTCTCTTATGCTTCTGACTACTGTAAAGTCATGTGGCATTGAAATTGGTGGCTAATTATAATGATGTGTGTAAAAGACAGTTTTGTCTGGTTTAAGATTTTGTCTTCATAAATGGTTCTTCTCTTAAAATTCTCTCAACCTCTATCATCTCTCTTAATTGCTGTATCTTATGCAGATATATGGAAGCCATTCTATATGGATGCTATGCTGAGTCTACCGTACTTTGCTGTGTACATCCACAAAACAATTACGTTTCAATATATGCATTAAAGTGGTGATTGAGCCAAACAAAACTTGCTGATTTTCAGATTCCTTCATGAGCTTCCAGGACCAGCAATTAAAAAAGAAATAAGTAGATTCAAGAAAAAACAAATGTGGACATAATTTTTGTAAAGTATACATTACAGCTTAATTTTAAACAGAGTTAGGAATTTATGGCAGAATTTTGAAAAGTACAATGCATTTTAAGAGCAAAATTCCCAGTGACTTTCAATGAATCTATAACCCAAAATCACTCAGACATTTTTTAATAACTTGCACATAGACCCTCAAACTTGTATTGTAAAAACTTTAGGTCCTTTTTAGCTGCAGGAAATTCTTCAACTGCTCTACTAAAAATAGACTTGAATTTGTGCTGGAAGAACTTTGCTTCTATAGACTTTTCTAAAAGTATCTAAACATATATTCACAAGAATGTTCAGAGAACCAAAAGGCCTTCTTCATATGTGTTCCATTATTTGCATATTAATGTTACCTGTTAATGAACATTATATTAATCTCTGTATGTATATATATGTACATGTTATATATAGTTCATATTCATATTCCATGAAATCTGCAGTGTTTCCATTGTATCAGCATATTCTTCTCAGGGATTTATGGCCTTTGGGAATATAAGCATAGACCTAACATTGTACATCTGTCCCTGTATAACAGCACTGGCAGAGTGCCAAACATAGCTTTTGGAGCAAATTGTTGTTCTTCTTGAAATATTTCTGGAGAGTCATTGTAACTATGACCCCCCACAATGAAATCTTCCCCTGAAGGTCCAGGGAGTGACACAACTGCTGACATACTTCCAATTGCTTGAGCACCCTCACTTGAGTACAGCCCAGCAATTTGCTGAGCTGCCTTAGTGAAGACCCACACATGGGAATACATGATGCTTACAAAGAATTTGTCTTGGGATTCATTGGTACTTCATGATCACTATAAAGAGCGTGACTGAGGTTTCTGTTAGTTATGAGCATTGACAGAACACAAAACCAAGAAATCCTTGTAATTGACTTTAAGATGTGGAACAGGTAAAGAACACAAGGATACCCACAACACGTCATGTGATGCCTTGTAAGGGTCCTCAAGGAAGAATTCAAGACAAAAAATATCATTGCTCCTTTTGGACTGACCACTTACTGCTTTGTGTTCCCATGACAGTTTGAACTAGGGTGGCTGTACATAACAAGGAGAAATGGGTAACGATATGTGTCTCAGAGAAGGCATAGACTGAAGACCCTACATTGTCATTTGTTATCAAGGAATGAAGACTATTCCAGGAGAAGAACTCATGAGTGCTCCATGAAATAATGACACTATTGGCCAAAATGCTGGATAGCTCTAAAACAATCTCTCTTGCATCACTGCATTAACACTATCTCTTGAAAACAGCTGTACCCTGTCATCAGTAAGATCTGCTGTATGTTTCAAATCATAACATCTAACTATCATGAAAGGGTAAGTTAGCTGCAGATATCTGACTATCAGCTCAAACAAAGCACCACTTGAGTGATATAATTAGAACTGTGATGAGTAATTGTAAATATTTTTTTAAAATTTATTTATTCTCTCAAATTATTCTTCCACAAACTACTCTGAGCAACTTCTTTTCAAATCATGTTTTCAACACATCACTCTAATGGCATTCACCCACATGAATAAAATTATCTTCTCTGCAATAACTGAGCATATTAGGGATTAAGAAAAGAAAGGAAAATGCAAGAACTAGATAGATAGATATGTTACAAAAAGCTCTTATCCACAGAGCTTTCCAGAAAGGAAGAAAGACATTCACTGGGTGAAATGCCACTGGGGACCCTTGCAGTCCAACATACACCTACCCCTTGCTATCTCTACTCTGGAAGAAGATGCATTAGTGTCATAAGACACACAGCAGCACAACCAATGTTTTTTAACGTTAAATGGGTTGCTGGGACTGTAATTAAAAGCACAGGACACCAAATTGTCATTCTATGTGATTAAGTTGCTCCAGCCTCAATTTCCAGTGGAAATGCAATGCAGAAGCTGCAGAAGAAATTGATGGCATGTCATGCAGTATTTTAAAACTAGACCTTGCTGGTAATTGACACTAGGCAAATGTCCCCCAAAGAACAAGGGCCTGGGAAACAGCACCTTAACATAGTCATTCCAATAAATGGCAACTTCCATCTGCCTGCTGGAATCCATATCATAAATATGTGACAGATGACTTCTTTTTCATGCTTTCAAACATGCTGGGTGTTTTGCAAAACAAAAACAAAAACAAAAACAAACAAACAAAAAACCCAGCAATAAAAAAAAAAAAACCTCAAAACCAAAACAAGAACAAATAAACAAACAAAACGAACGAAAAACCACCAGAGCCAAGTTTCATCCTAGAAGTACAAATCCTCATTTTCACTGGGGAACCTGAACTGGCTTCCAATTTTCCTGTACAATACCTCTGAATCTTGTGCATGATCCACTTACCTCTAGTACATATTTTCTATTTAAGGCTGCAGTTCTGCAAGTTAGTTAAGTCTGTAATTCAAACATGTTGGTGGCTCTATGCAAGTCAATGGGCTACACAGTTACATGGAATTAGATGTACCTTGTTAATCAGGATACTGAGTGGGCTGAAGACTTCAATGATAACTCATGTTTCAGGCATTTTGGTGCAACAATCAGCTTGAGCACCAGCCATGGCCGTGGCTCTACAGGAATATAAGCTGAAACAGTGAACAAGAAATGAATCTCGGACATCTGAATCAACAGTGAACACTGAAGTTTTAGATTTCTAACAGGGACTTTCACCTTCATTATTACTGTCTTTTTTTGTGATAATAAATTATTTTGGTTTCCTAAATAAATGAGGCATATGTGGTATTGCTACTGGTGGGCTCCTCCTAACAACATTTGAACACAGTAGTACAGATGTATTTCTACAAATACATCAGAGGGGTTCTTTTCTCCAACCTTTCCAGTTCCTGAATGTTTTGTTAAAATAAGCTTCTGAGTAGAAGAGAGAGACAGTATTGATCACACTCACACAACGCAATATTATCCTCAGCATTTGCTAGACACCAGTGAATCCACACGGGATCTCAGCCTTCAGCATTAACACTACAGGAAACCAGGCTTCATTGCCTCTGCCACTCACACCACTATTTATACTTCAGCTCTTTCGTTCACACATCGCAATAAACAGTTTTGCCATGACACCTTCTTTCACATGGCTGTACTTGACCCTGTTCAAATGCATGCGTGCATAAACACACACAGTTTGTCTGTAGAGTCCAGATCCCTTTTTCAATAAATAAATAGTTACATAGATGGATAGATGAAAACAACAAAAGAAAACTGACTTCTTGCAAGCTCTTTCCTCACAATCTGCTGAGATTTAAATCCCACAGTTTGATATGTCTTACTGTACTTATGTTTATTTGTGCAGGAAAGAAGTCTACAGAGGTGGTATAAAGCGTTGTCAGCTTCACAGAATGTTTTAAGTTGTAGCCTTCTTAAAAAGCACATTCCTACTTGCACCACTGCTCCACAGCCAGCTTCCCCGGAGGCCCCTTCTATTGTTGCAGTGTTAGTGTCATCACTCCATTAGAAGCCCGTCTGAGTCTGTGTGCCTAATTCAGAAAGTGCACCTGTACAAGCAGAAGAAGAATGATAATTCCTGGCTGTGCTTTGGTGTGAAGTGCTTTTTTTAAAACAAAACAAACTGTTCATTCCATGATGAAAAATAACTTCTTCTGTACCTGTCAAAGGATCAGAGGGTCTTTTCTAGTGAATGAATGAGCAGTGGCTGGTCTTTTTTAAGCCACTGAAAAAAAGAAAACAGTTCATGCAAGTAAACATATATAATACAGGGCTATACTTTGCTGTCATTATGCCAGCTAAACATTTTGCAGAAGGTATCAGCTGTGGTGCTTCTATGGGATGTTCACAGAGAATGTGCTGAAAACACCATGAAATCGTGTATGCACAGAGTACTGAAGGGGCTTTTTCACCCTTCCCATCTCCATAGAGCTGAGCTCCCCACAACTACTCAGTGCTTGTGATTTAGCTGACACTCACATGCTCCATTGTTGGTGTCTTGGATAAAGAAAAAAGCAGTCTGATTGTGAGTGTCCAAATTACATCTCAGTTTCCGGTGTCTCACAGGGCATGGCAGCTCCATGTTCCCTCATGGACACTGAACAGGAAGGCAATGCTACTGAGAGCAAGAGTCCAGGCTGGTGAGTCCATTGGAGCTATCTGTCAGTAGAGCTAACAACATTTCTAATCCTAGTGCTTAGCTAAATGTACAAGGTGATTCAGATTTTTTCCAGTTAGGAGAAGAAATAGGAGGTAATAAAGTCAGGCATCTATTTAATGAAATCCTATTTACAGATATGTTAAATCATTTCTCTCTGGGCTTTTCTCCTTGGTCTGTGTATTTGTGCTGGATAAACACAGTACTCTTTTTATACCTTCTTCAGCTTCTCCCATGGATTTGTCTCAGCGTCACAAAAAAAAATACCAGTAAAATACCATTCACCTGCATTTTGCGCTGCATGAGCTTTTGTTCTGGAAAGTGGGGTGCTGTGAATGGAAATCGCACTAGTTCGACAGTTTTAAGGGTCTCTGTTTCAAGAAAGTACATATTTTTAAAGCTCTCTCCAGTTATGCAAGTACCCATAGTTTTAAAAATAATCTGCACATCAGATAACAGTTTATAGCCTTGAGTTAACATCGAGCAGATAGTAATATCTAACTTTACTTTTAGGTACCACTTCTTATTAGGATATCTAGAGTGATATGTCACTTATTGTGACATATTTCTTAGGAAAATGAGATATGGTTAGGAAAAGCCCTCTTCTGGTGTTTAGGATACCTTGTCTGACACTGTATTTTAAATGCAGTGTTATATAATCTTATTTCCATACAGTAGGAGACCAAAGTAAAATTTTGGAATTGTAAGCTATGATCGAAAGTCTTACAGCATCTTCTCAAATGGTGCAAATATTTGCCTCGATTATTGTATTTACAATTCCAAAAATATTTCTTCTGTTGAAGGCCTGTGTACAAGACCCTACTCCAAGCCATTTTTAAGGGAGTTTTGACATAAATGAAACTTTATGCTGGCATGGCAAGTGAAGCACTTGATTAATAAAGAGTTTCACTGTTTTCAAACACATATTCCATGCAGGCTCATTTGAAGAAAACCACAAGTGGAGAATGCTTTACTGCTTCCAGTCACAAGGGGGTTGTGTATTTCAATCTTGCTTACACAGTTAGCTTACTTTGGAGCTCTAGTAGGAAAGAAACATGACCAGGAGAAATAATGCTACATTCAGTGACCCTGCCCTTAGAATCAATTGGTCTGATGGGAGAACGTTTTTCTCTCTCTTCTGCTACTGTTTTCTTAGTTTTTAACCTTTTAATACTTAATAGTTCTTGAAATACCATCTTCAGAGAAATGTCTACCGTCCACAGACATGAAGTACTGATTGATATGGTCTTCTGACACTGCGAATGGGAAATGAGAGACTTAAATCAACAGTTGACAAATAAAGTAACAAATGTGATCATGGTCTTTTATACATGCTTTGCTGTGAGTTAATATTTGCTGATTTAAATATCATGTTTTAAGTATACATCTAAAATTCTCTTATCTTACAAAGGAATTGAACTTCAAACAGTGACAAGTGAAAGAAAGGGACAGTTAGGTATAATGAAGTCTTCAGAAAATTCCAAAAGAAAGTCTTGAAAATATGGAAAATAAAGAAATTATAGCAAGTTCTAATAATAGGCTGTAGAGTAACTGCCCGCTAGGCTTGGATTTTTTGGTTGTAGGTCTGTCTATGGAGCATTTTAAAATCTGATTGAACAAAGCATTAGGAAACATTCTATGTTTAAAATGAAATGCAAAATAAAAATCATTACTTATTTTCTCTCCATCCCATAAACCCTTCTGGGCAGTCAAGCAAGGAATAAAACTGTTTCAGTCGTGGGTGCTGGTTGGCTGTTAGACAGACAAGATGGATTAGCTGGCAAAGATTACTGACCATTTATGAGCCTGCCATTACCTATATGGTGCATTTAAAACAACAACTTGGGACCGGTGTTTTAAAAAACAGCTTCTGACTTTGTAACCTCACAACCATGTCTGCAGACACAAGAATATGAACCTATTTTATTACAACTAGTTAAGCATCTCACTGTCTGCCCCAGGCTTCTTGTGCAAATCTGGTCTGCCCTTACTGCTCCTGCTCTTGCTTCATCCTCCCAGCCACACACTGACAGTCTGGGCACCTGTGCCCTTCACCTTCATACATGAAATCAAGACAGATGAATGCAGCCATGTCTTATCCTCTCATGCAGGTATTTCCTTCCACCCTTCTTTCAGCAAGTGATAAATCTCTTAAGTCAAAATTCAAAAGCACAGAGCCTGTCTCTTTTAAAGTCAATAACCAACAGATATGTCTAAATCACAGTGGATATACAGAAGCAAACTGCTTACAAGCAATGACTAATTTCTGCTTTCTACTTCTCTTTCTCAGTGTTATTAAGTATTTATTGCCTCCCACAGTGATAACTTGTTTCTTTAGAAATGAATCGTTAGCACTGAATTTGTCTCAAAAGACCATAGTTAAAACATACATCCTTTCCACTTTCAGGTGCTCTTCTGAACCACAGTGCTCCAGAGACAGTTCCATAAAAAAAAAAATAAAAAATAAAAAGGGCTTTTTCCCTGAATATATAGATGTATTTTATCTCTTTCTATGACTGTTAAGTTCTAAAATAAAAATGGTTGACCAACTGTAGGGTAAACTTTTGCTATTTCAGTTTTGAGGGGTTAACTTACTAGAGTTTTAATCGAGTAGCTCTTGGGAATAGATTGTAGCTAAGTTACGTGACAGTAACATCACTTTTGTCTTCAAACATTCCTTCTAACCTTCTTGATGTGGTAATACTTCAGAGAACAAGGTATTAGCAGCATCATTAAAATACACAAGCTCAATGAAAGATTCAGCCCATATCCAGCAAAGCAAACCTGCAGCGAGATGCTTCTCTAATTTTGTTTTGCTTCAACACATGCCATCACTGTGTCTAGTGAGTGGTAGGTGCTTTATTTCAATGACAAATTTATTTTCTTCCTATTTTATCTACCTATTAGCACTACTGGGTTTACTGTGCTAAAACACTTTTCACTCAGTGTTCACTGGATTGCATCTGGATGATTAAGGCAGTTTTGGACCTCACAATAAAAAAGAGCAGTTGATAACCTGAGAAACATCCAGTAGAAGACAGCCACAGTGGTGGGCACTTGCACTGGGAGGAGAGGCTGTGGAGCTGGGCTTGTTCAGCCTGCAGAAGGTGCAGCTTCAGGGGGACCCCACAGCAGCCTATACCAGTACCTGCAGTTAGGGCTTCAAGGAAATGAAGCCAAGCTCTTTATAGAGGTGCATGTCTGGGAAACAATAAACAGAGTTCATAAACTGGAATAGGACAGGTTCAGACTTGATAAAAAGAAAAAGATTTCCACGTAAGGACAGATAAGCATTGGAGCAGGTTGCTCAGGAAGGCAGTGTAGTCCCTATCTGCAGAAGTTTCCAAGACCCACCCAATACATCTATAAGCATTCTGACTGAGCATAAGCTGACCCTGCTTTGAGCAGGAGGTTGGACTGGAGACCTGGCAAGTAGAGACCTAGCCATGTCCCTTCCCACCTGTATATATTTTGATTCTGTAAGACTCAGCTCTGTCTCAGATCTCTTATTTGAGATGGAATTGAAAGAGTTATCCACCAAGGTAAACTGAGCACATTACCTTATAATGCTTTTTAGTAAGATACTTTTCAGACTACTGTCATTCTTGAAATGTGGAGTTTGGAAGATCTGAGGAGTTCTACAATCATAGAATCATAGAATCATTTTGGTTGAAAGAGACATTTAAGGTAATAAAGTCCAACCTTTTATGCAGCACTGCCAGGTCACCACTAAACCATGTCCTTTAAGTACCACATCTGCACATCTTTTAAATATATCCAGGGATGGTGACTCTAGCACCTCCCTGGGTAGTTTGTTCTGGCACTTGACAAACCTTTCTGTGAAGAAAATATTCCTAATATACAACCTAAACTTCAACTGGAGCAACCTGAGGCCATTTCCTTTTGTCTTATCCCTTGTTACATGGGAGAACAAACCAACCCCCACCTCCCTACAACCACCTTTCAGGTAGTTGTAGAGAGAGATAAGATCTCCCCTGAGCCTCCTTTGTTCCAGGCTAAATAATCCCAGTTCCCAAAGCCACCCCTCACAAGAGTTGTGCTCTAGACCCTTCAATAGCTTTGTTGCCCTTCTTTGGACATGCTTCAGCAACTCAGTGTCCTTCTTGTAGTGAGGGTCCCAAAACTGAACAAAGTACTCATGGTGCAGCCTCACCAGTGCCAAATACAGGGGGACAATCACTTCCCTAGTCCTGCTGGCCATGCTATTTCTAATACAGGCCAGGATGCTGTTGGTCTTCTTGGCCATCTGGGCACACTGCTGGATCATATTCAGGCAGCTGTCAGCCAGAATCCCCAAGTCCTTTTCCACCAGGCAGCTTTCCAGCCACTCTTCCCCAAGCCTGTAGCATTGCATGGGGTTGTTGTGACCCAAGTGCAGGACCCAGCACTTGGCTTTGTTGAACCTCATTCCACTGGTCTTGGCTCATCAATCCAGCCTGTCCAGGTCCTTCTGTAGTGACTTTCTACCCTCAAACAGATCAACACACATGTCTAACTCGGTGTCACGAGAAAACTTACTGAGGGTGCCCTTGATGCACTCATCCAGATCATTGATAAAGATATTAAACAGGAGTGGCCCCACCACTGAGCCATGGGGAACACATTTGTGACCAGCTTCCAACTGGATTTGAGTCCATTCACCACCACTCTTTGCGTCTGGCCAGCCAGTTTTTTATCCAGTGAAGACTACGCCTATTCAAAACATGAGCAGCCAGTTTTTCCAGCGGAATGCTGTGGGAAATAGTGTCAAAAGCTTTACTGAAGTCTAGGTAGAGAACATCCACTCAAATAACATGTATCAAGTCATCTGTATCCTTATTTAAAGCACAATTTTTCCTTGGAAGTTTTCCTATGAAAATTTTTCATTCCAGTGTTTTACATCATTGTAACAGTATTCCTGAGAGAATGGAGAAATACCGAAGTTTTTTTTTGTGTGTCATCGAAATACTTCTGAATCACACTTTCCTCTGAATATTGGGAAAATGAATCAATGTTCTCCAAAAGATGAGGATCTTAGGGTCAAAATCAGTTTGCATGACTTTGCATGCTCTGAGATAGATTATTATATGGCCACGTTGTTTTTCATGAGCACATTAAAACCAGATGTGAGTTGCTAAGTCAACTTTGATACAGTAGCAGAATTATGCTTTCCAGAAAACAAATGATCACCATCCATAATTATATTTTCTAAAACCTAAGATAAGCAGCTGAAACCAGAAAATGAAAACTGTGGGCTTGTGTAATTTCTGCTAGACATAGCAGATCAGCCTCATGCCTGATTAAGTACAGCTCTCAGCACAGCGAAGAACTGGCTCTATATCTGGATAAAATATCTGCAGAGGTCATATGGCCAATACTAACTATATAATCTGAAATCATATGAAAGACCTGGAAGAGATTTCAGAAGACAATATCAACCATGCCTACAGCATTTTCTGACAAATGTTTATCTACCCTTTCAGAAAAATCTTCCATTAGTAATAGACACTGTTTCATCTCCTCGGGCAACCTTTTTCTGTATTTCAGTACCTTTGCCGTTGAAAAGTTTCTCCTAATATGTCTCCTAAGCTTCCTATGGTGTAATTTAAGTCCATTGGTTTTGGTCCTACGCACACCAAACATGCAGTAGCATTTAATCACTTTCTCTTTATAGTTGTCATATATATATATGACATATATATATATGCCCCTGTTATATCTACCTTCAGCTTTACCTTCCCACTGTCAAGCAATCCTAGTTCCTTCAACCTTTTCTAGTGCTAAGCATCTACTCGTTGCTCTCTATGTTTTCCTAATGGATCCACATCCTTGAATTGTAGTGCCAAAGCCAAACCACCATGCTCCAGCTGAAGACACACCAGTTCAAGTAGCACAAGCTTTACATCACAGACTTTGTATACAACACTTCAGCTCATCTATCCCAGTGTGGACTTGTATTTTCCACAACCAGATGATTCTGCAGACTCACTTTCATCTTTTCAGCTTCTTTAAAGTCCGCATCCTTTTTTTCAGCATCTCTGTCAAGCCAGATCATCCCTATCCTATATTTCTCCAACTAGTTTTCCCCACATTTTATATTGCTCTTAGTGAATTTCATTGTACGTTTTCAGATAATTTTTCAAATGTATGTAGTAGGTTTTTAATTCTAACTCTGTAACTGTCTGTTTCTTCCTCCAGTGCATTAAGGAAAAGTATGAATGCCTTGGAGCCTGAATAGGCAAGTACAGAAATCCATCTGATACCTAAATCAGTTTTGACAGGAATCATGCATAGGCATCTTCCTGTAACAGTTTTCTTAATAAGTATATGTTTTCTTAGGTTCCATAGAGCTGAAGAACATACAACATTGTCTTAATATTACACTTTTGTCATTTCTGCAGAAAAAAATCCAGAAAAAAAATGGCCTGTGAGGACTTCTAATGAAGGATGATGAAGAAAGAGCCTGGGTGAAAAGACATCTTTATTGAAAACTCATTCAAAGCTACAATGGAAAGGCTAAAAAAAATCCCCGCAACTGCAGAAGAAAAATTTCTGGAGTTTGTTATTTTGTTTCTTTTCTGATAGGAAATAGAGGAATACTTATGTCACTCTAATTTTCCTCAATTTCAGGGGAACTATTTGCTGGGAACAAAACTGGACTTTTAGAACAATGAGGTGGTAAAACCTGGTGGAAGATTTATAGTATGGCATATTTTCATAGTTTATAGTTTTATAGTCATTTCTTATAGTTGATTCTTGTCAGTCTGAATTTTCATCTAAGAGAAGCATAGGGATGGCAAATTATTTTTTATGTTGAGTACAAAATAGACATACATATTAAAAAAAATGAATAAGAAACTGTTGCGGAAGGAAAGAAATGAAGGCTGAGGAGAACAAAATGGGTGAACTGAGAAGGTGCAAGTCTATGAATTGGATTTCATCACCTAGGGCCTCATTGTCTCACAGATCAGGTGTCCAATCAGACCAGGACTTAGTCAAAAATAATTTCCAGTCATAAAGCTGCCTCTTCAGAAGCAGAGCCATGCAAATAACTACTACTGACCATCCACTTCCATTTCAGCTTTTGGAATTAAAACTAAAGTTTTTATTTCTAAAATTAAATACTACATCAGTGTCTAAATGGATATATGACATGTTTTATACCTTCCTCCAGGACATCTAGCTATAGCTGGAATTATGAGTAAAGTATGCATGGCCCATAGATGGACAGAAATAACCACCTCAGAATAGCCATTAGCTCACAGATTAAGGCAAAACTCAGAGAGGAATTCTACTTTTAAAATATGTATTACAAATGAATACATAGAGACTTGTTCCTAAGGCTTTCATTTTATCATGGATGCTGCTCACAAGTCCAAGAAAGCAATGACCTGGCTGACTGACCTGGGGGAATAATTGAAGGCAGAGACTCCACAGGCAGGATAGCAGCTGCTACTCGTGAAGATGCATTTTCCACTGGCAATTATTTCCTTTCTATAGTCTGAGACAGAACCACCAACAGGACACTTCCTTGATCCTGGAAGAGATTATTAAGGAGGGTAAGTATGACTGCACAAAGTAAATCACTTATTTCTCAATTTATGGAAAGATTTAGCCTCCAATCATGAAGCAGCAGCGTAATTACTAGAATGATCATAAGATTTTCCTCATCTTAGAAAAGGAAACCTTTTTAGAACACCTAATACCTTCTCCAAGCAAATTGCATTTCCTTCTTTCTCTTTCAGTTTGTACCCCTACCTTTAATTGTCATCAGTAGAAAGATAGGTTGAATCACAGCTTCTGGGTGACTGCAGTTGCACAGCTGGTGAACAGGCAGATGTTCTTGATCAAACAGAACATCCTTCTCCAACAACTTGGAAACTACTACTCCTGCTTAAAATGTGCCACATACAATAAAAAGCTCTTAAACCTAACATACCTCAAGTATTCAGTAAATATTACACAGAAATACAAAAACAAGAGAAGGTCAGTCTACTATATGTGCACCATTTGGCATTTATTAGTAGGGAAACTGGTAGCAGGATTTTAAAGTAATTCATAAAAGCAAGCACAAAAGTAAAAAAAAATATGTTGAGAACAGGGATTTAGACAGAGGGAATCTGAGTTTTTTAACAAAGCCTCAGGCACCCTGTAACCTAATAGACTCAGTCAGACTCCCTCATAACAATTCATGTGGATATCAAAGTGCCTCAGCAGCCACCAAGCTGAGAGGAGCCACAACAATATATCTATTAAATTGGGGACCATGGCAAGCAAGGTGACAGAAAGTATTAATCCTGGCAGAGTATATGTTTAAAATGGATAGTGAGCAGAATTTGGCTCTTTGTGTGCACCTGTGTGATTGTGCAAAAGTCATTCAGAAATGAAAGATTCAGGTCTCTGATGAGATGTTTGGTTTCCATGTTTTGTGTCACATAGCACAGTTCAGTTCCATGATATAAATATGATTAATATTAAACCCATCCTGTATTCTAGGGGATTTTAAGGGCTGCTTAGATACACATCCCCTTCCCAGTGTTCAGTCACATAACCTGACTTTTGTTTTTGCCCAGGTCTGACTAATGAGTTCAAACAATGTGAATAAAAAACTGGTTTCTATTCAGCAGGTTCACTGTGAACAGACTTCTACATGTTCCCACTGGCTCAGATCGTGTTTTGACATTGGGTTATAAAAAGTAAGATGACTACAGGAGTATGTAATGTATAAGTAAAACAAAATAAAAAGCTTGCAACTGGGGAAAAACAGTCAAAAACCCCAGTAATTTTGTGTGCCCAGGAGATAATTTTGAGCATTATTAAAAAGACAACACTGTGACTTAATCCAACAGAAAAAAAAAAATGAGTGAAAAAAACCCCTTATTTAAGTTGTTATCATACCAAGATTAGTCACAGAGCTGGCTGTCAAATTATCCAGAGTGAGAGTCAAGCACTGTAGCCTAATGTAACTTGAACTACTCTTATACAGTACTGTGGAATAACCATAAATTACTGAGAGCCTGTGAATGGTCACCTCATGAACTGCAGTGATGTTTTTTAATTTCTTTTTGGTTTTGTGTCTGAACTTAATTCCTTTCACATCCTGTTTTTCTAATCTGTGCAAAAGGGAAAAAAAAAAAAAAGGAGAATTATACCTTGTGTATTTCACAAAGCCTATTAGTCCATCATAGCTGGCCTGAAGAATGATAACTCGGTGTTGCACAAGAGGGGCTGCCAGGTACAGCAACACTTTGTTGCTGTTTGAAAAGATAGTTTATGACAGACCTAATAGATTTAGATGAATGCTGTATCCTGAAAGTGAGAAGAATGTCACAAAATTATTTTTATCTCAGAGTAAATTAACTTGGTTTATTGTAATACTTGTGGCTGAAGTGAACACGGTCTGTGCAGCCTGTGCACTGTTCACTCCCACTGAATGTGGGTGTTTAGAAGACTCTAACATCATACCTAATGTGTGCAGTACTCTCTGCCTTCTGCCTTCCCTTGCTGAATCTCAGTGTTGATGAGTAAGAGGAGACTGAACATGCCCTCAGCAGGTCTGTGGACACTACCAGATAGAGGGGGGAGCTGGTGGCACTCTTGAGGGCAGTGCTGCTATTCAGAGGGACCCAGCCAGGCTGGAGGAATGGGCTGACAGAAATGTCATAGAATTCTACTAGGATAACTACAACATTCTTCACTTTGGAGGGACTGGCATCTCTACACCAAGACAGGCCAAGGACTGACTGTCTGGGGAGCAGCTCTCCTAAAAAAAATCCTGGAGGTTCTGCTGGACAGCATATGCACATGAGCAGTAACAAATCCCACCACTTATAGAATTGTATCAACAGGGGCATGGCCAGCAGCTCAAGGGAAATTATCACTGTTCTGTGAACACTCATTAGGCTGTACCTTGACTTCCCTAATACAACAACAGTGTTGAAACCCCAGGAGATAGCAAACAGTACCTGAGAGGATACCACTGAGGAGAGGGAGTCAGGCTCTTTATGGAGCTGCACAACCAAGGAACAACAGACAGAGGTCATAAGCAATGGTGGCATTAGTCTTTCCTTCTGTACATTTTTGTGACTTGCTGTCAGAGTCTAATCCACTCTCGTTTGTTTTACTGTTTGCCCAAGCTCATGTCACTTTCTTAGTCTTTCTGTCCCTTTGATCAGATACTGCCTCTTTCTAACATTAAGCCTTTAGCAGTCATCCTACCATCCTCTGGCTACATTGCAGATTTACCCAAGGTAAATCTCCATACCACTCTTTGCATCACATTGGTCCCTGCTAATTGCCTGCTAAAGGTGTACTTCTGTTCTACAAGGTGTGATGCTGTTCCACATGCTACTTTTCCTTAATGGCCTCCTCTTCAGAGCAATCAAAGGTTTTCCCTATAGAAGATAATAAAAACTCAATAGACCTTTAAAGTAAACCTCCTTTATTTCTCCCAAGATAAATTCCATATTTTTACTTAGTCACTTGTCTGCTCTCTTCTGAGTATGTTTACCACTTGTGTAGCTTTTCCTGTTTATTCCTCAGGCTCTTATCATTTAAGAAAAAAATTTTCTAGGGCTTTCATTTGCTTTCTACTCAGGTTAGATTTGGATTTTTCATATTGTGCCTTGACACCACTTGAAATCACGTTGGAGCAAAAAAGCATAAAATCAATTTCAAAAATTAAACTGTTTGCTTATTCTTTTAGGCAAAATCTTCTATATCCTCTTTTTTTTTTTTTTTTTTTTTCCTTTTCAATTAAGAGGCACTGATCTAGCCTCAGGTTAAAAAAAAATAGCTCAAGTAGTGACAGAACCAAAGATGTGAAACAAAAATGCATTAGTGTGTCCTCAACCATAAATTTTATCTCAGTTTTGAGGAATGCCACTGAAAAGTTTAGACACGAGTGAAAGCTGCAACACAACTCATTTAATTTGGATTTAAATCTAAATCTACTGCTTTTAATATTAGTAAGCATAAGGGAGAAGGTGAAGCTATTACAAAATATACATCTGGGGGTTAAACTACTTACTAATAGCTCAATAGAACTCCTTTTGTTTTGGTAAACCACTATAGCTACTATTACATGAAGCTTTATAGGCATTATAAAGTAATGAAGCTTGCCCCCTTTATTAATTAAAGACATATTTTTTTCAGGATGATTTATAGGTAAATCATGATATCTGTGTGGCTATTCCACAAGAATGTGCACTCAAGGAAAAAAATATCATCACTTGCCTCTTGATAATTTTGTAACTTCCTTTTAGGATGTTGTACTGAAACCTCACAGTATCATGTGATCCCTTTTTTGTCCAGTTCAACTTTCTGTCTGGGTTGTAAGATCTTGACTGAGCAGAAGAAAGGTGGCCACTTCTGCATGAAAATAAGTGGGTTTCACTGATCACTAAAACGTTGACTTTGCTTAGGAACATGAGAGTTTACATTTCCTAGGTAATGGGCACCAAAAATCCCTGAAAACTGGGATAAAACTATATGCAACTTTTACGGTGCAAGCCTATGGAGCCATTTATAAAAATAAGCTGAGTTTTATATGATTGGTAACAAAAATACATAAAAATGTTGTTTGCCCCATATATTGGGAAATATCCTGTCTTGGCACTCTGCAGCTGGTGAGTCATAATTTTACAGTTTTTACTAAAATAAAAATGAAATTAAAAAGTCCACATTTTCAAAGAAGTACAGAAACATAATATTTATAGAAGATCATAAACAAGTACTCTGTTAATAGCTGTTGAACTTTGTTTAAAGAATAACAGACTAACATTTCCAAAGTACTCTTTGCTGAGATTGAACAGGATTTTATTCAAACTGTTGCGGTAAGTAATGAAAAACAAATGAGATTTCCAAACAGTTTTGACTGTTAGGGGTGTGATGGCAATATCATTGCTTTTTGCACTTGCAGCTGCTGCTTACACTGAAACTACCCGTTTAAAACATAGTGTCATTTTATACTTGAACTCTTGATCTGCAATAGAGAAAGGCCAGGCATATTTAACCTAGACTGAAACCAGTCTGATGCAACCCCAGTTTTATTCTTGTGTGTGAAGGCTCTTCAGCTTCCAAGCCTACTTACTTCAGCCTCTGATGTGGATCACAGACAACAGCCAACTCTAGAGCTGTTTCTTGCAAAAAAGTCACAGAAGAGCCTAAGGTGCTTTTGAGCAGCTGATGTTCACAGTAATTATAATCAGAGTGCTTCTTGCACTTGTCCCACTCTGCTGGTTGGCTTTACCCACAAGCTCCTCCTCTGGATGAGGGCCTAGGGTAGAGCCTGTGCAGCTCCCCAAGACTGAAAAACCATTGGTGTCTCATGGCATTTGTAGCTGAGAAGAGGAGGCCTGATTCATCAGAGAGAAAAAAGATATCAGCAGCTAAACTAAACTTCTTGTAAGGTATTTTGTTAATACACCTGGACAAAAATCAAAATAAATCTGAAACATGTTTTATGGCCAAACTTTTCATTTTGTTACTGAAGTCAGGAATTTCCACAAAATCCTCACATTCTGCCTAATGTTAACTTTTATTCAAACGTTAGCTTTCCCATGCACTAATAGTTTCTAGGAAAATCAATATTAAAAAAACACTGAATAACTTTGGAAAGAATAAAGAAAATTGGGTGAAAAAGCACCACCAACCGACATAACATCATCCATACTGCAAAAGGTAGATGGAGCAAAATATACACGTTGGTGAACTGATGAGACTGATCTCATCTTGTTGTCTCTGTATTATTAAATTCCCTGGCAGTTTTATTTTTTATGCAGATAGGTCTGCTAAGAGTTCACATATTTTGTCGTCAAATGGATATAACTGGAAAATGGCCTCATAAACCATAAACTATAATTATTGGTCTTCATTTTACAGCATGGACAGCATCAAGTCCAAATGATTCTGGATCCTGAATTTCAGACACTTCAGATCCACTGTTCAAAAAGCGGACAAGACACTGTTTTAGAAGCATTAAATTATTTCTTTACTGAAGTCAGTAGAAGTTTATCACTCACATTAATGGAGTCAAATTTGACCTGTGTCTTTGTTTCCTTTAAAAAACACAGCAACCAAACAGCCAACCAGAAAAAAATTAAAAAAAATAAAATTAAATACAACAACAACAAACAAACAAAAACCCCAAAAAACCAAACATCAAACTGAGATCATCTAAGACACTTTGAAGCTTTTAGCTAAAGGTTCAGGAGACAAACATCAAAGGTTGCCGGAAGGACAACTGATCCCTGGGATTAGCAGGGCTGATACATTCTGTCTGTGTCCATTAAAGCTGCAGTAGGAAATTACCAAGCTCATACAATAGGTTTCACATATTATTCTACAAATCAAGACACATTTAGATTTCATTTGTTCCACTTCAGATGTCACTTGATATTTCAGATTCTTAAATCAGTCCCTGCCTTGATTTATATTTGCCGTAAATATTTTGAAGGAGGGCAGATGTAACCACACAGACCCCCACAACTATTTAGATGAGGACTGCATCTACTGCTGGAGACAGATGTGCTCAACAGGAAAATCCCAGTCATGTTACAGTACTAAACCTTGACATACTCCAAAGATTTTTAAAACACCTGTTCTGCATATCTCTGAGCAAAGCTATATTTAATAATACAAATCATACAGAGGAAGGGCTAAAAAACATAGTAACTTTACTCTTCCTTAGATACTAACAGTGAGAAGATTGTTTAACAGAACATGAAGTATATTCATATCTCAAGGTTTTAAGCAT
Source organism: Ceryle rudis (assembly GCA_033439905.1). Classification (NCBI taxonomy): domain Eukaryota; kingdom Metazoa; phylum Chordata; class Aves; order Coraciiformes; family Cerylidae; genus Ceryle; species Ceryle rudis. The sequence continues at coordinate 24,762 of JAAGNO010018179.1, forward strand.
GCTTTTCCTCTATTGTAGCATCTGTATTTCCATTTAACCATTCGGAATGAAGGAATGATGATAACTCCGAAGAATTAGAGGATGCAATTAGCCTGTCCTGCTTCAACCTACTGAATATTTTGATGATACAGTGTTAATAGAAATTGAATGTTGTATTTGTATGTACGGAAGTTAAACTCAAAGTCTAATCCAAATTATAGCTGAGCTTATTACTTGAGTTATACTACTAGGCATGCTGCATACAGAAACGACTCTGTGAAACACACAAGGCAAAGAAATCCTGCTTTATAGTGCATATAATCGGAAAAGTAAGGAAAGAAAATTTAAGCTGTTATTTAAACAAGTCTCATTCCAATTACTACTTTCCTCTCTGTCAGGGCCAATTATTCTCACTTTAGACATGACTAGCATTTCTAGAGGTTTGGTTTTTTTTTTTCACAATGTATGGAGTGCCGCACAGTAATTTTGAAATGCCTGAAAAATAAAGTGCCCAGGAAAGGAAGACTTACTAAGCTTACAGATATCCTCTTATTTTGTCATAGTGACAATTTTTCATATTAAAATACAGAAGGACTTTACAAGCAATGAAGTGCTTTGGACATGCTTTTACTTTTGCCCTCTAAAGTAAGAGTGAGAAAAATTTGAAAACCAGAGCATTTCTTCCCTAGCATGTATGCGAGACAAGAAAGCAAGTCCAGGAATGTTTCCTTTCTTGTTCAGAAGAGAAAAATAAAAATAAAATAGAGGTATTGGCTGTGAAATTAATATGACATGCTAATTTTAATGTCAGACTAGTGATACTACGGTTTAGAAGCCTCCATTACCCTTGCCATTAACAGATAGAATGGAACAAACAAACAAAGTGAGCAGTCAAAACCTGAGAGTGTATTTTTGACCTGGTTAAAATGAGAACAGGTTAATTTTTTCTTAACATGACATAATACAACCAGGAATTTGTATTAATTCCAGACTCACCAAATAGAGAACAGGGATTTTGCCTTTTGGATAGTAGGTCAGGACCTTCTCACTGTTTGTTCTTAGCTTTCTCATTTGCAGCAGACACAGTTGCTTGGTACCTATTTTAACCAACTAGAATAGAAAATTTCCAAAAACGTAGGTACATGGAGATCTTGTTTTGAGTGTTTCTCACATCTAAGTCAGGCAGATCAGATGTGTATAAATGATACTGTGTTCCAAAGGACTCCTTCATTGCACTCCATCCTGCAGGCAAGAAACACAGCAGGAAGAAAGATTTTCTATATTTTATTTTACTTAATTAAAAGTACAGACTCGATACTTTTTGATGGAGGTTTTTTCCCCAAAGGCCTCCAAAATCTTTTGGTCATATTTCTAAAACCTTATTCATTAACATTAGGAGTGGAAGCACTGTCAATCAAGAATTGTATGTCTGCTTTTACATCTATCCCCATGGACATAGAAAAGCTGTGCAATCAATAGAATTTTATGCAAAATACTGATTTTACTTCTTGAATCATCTTCTCCTAGTTATATCCATTTCCTTTACTACTTTCTTCAGTATCTATGTCAATACTGGTCACTGCATGCACCTCAGAGACCTGACTGTGTAATACTCAACTTAATAACTTAGTGTTCTGTACATTTGTAGCCTCAATTTAGCTGCAAGCCTCTTTCCAAAATTTCTTGTGCATAACAGGGGAACATATTGCATAGACCTACATCCATAGGTCTAGTTAGAAATATGAAAAAAAGTAAAATACAAGTAAAAAAAAAAAAAGTTTGCTTTTCTTTAAAATTCATCCTGGACTGAAATTTTAACAAGTACAGAAACAAAGAATATATAAATGTGGGGTGAGTTAAGGGAATGAATAAACATGAAAAATGGCTATTTTAGGAAACCAAACTGTCCCTTCAGAAAAAGAAGTTGTAATGTTATTTCACAAGAGAAGGAAATGTGCACTAATTCTTCTACCATTTTCATACAGGTAATATATCTGACCTTTACTTTATTGACATTTACTTCCTGAGATGGCAGCTTGCCTTTGTTATCGATCTGAAGAGGTAACTTCATGATTTTTGTCTTTAAGCTCCCTTGAGGTGATTTCACTAGTGTATCCAGTTTCATGCAATGGATTCCCATTTGTGGAATGTGATGCTCTTCTTTCTTCACCTGATTTCACAACCCAGTTCATATACATGTTGTTGCCTTTCTCTCCAGATAAGTTTTGAATACATTAGTCATTTTCCTTCTCACTTTTCATACTTAGAGAGCTTTAGATACATTTCAGACTCCACACACCAGGGGATTTTGCCCATGCCCAAGGAAAGTTCATAGGAAAGGCTCAATTCCATTGGCTTGTCCTGGCTGCCACAGAGCCTAGCAAACTCCACGGTCTGGAATTCTTCCCATTTCTTAGTCTGGCAGGTACTGGGATTACAGACCATCTAAAAGTAACCATATGATGGCTTTATCTCCATGACTGAGACAAAGACAGCAGAGTTTACAACTGCATAGTTTAATTTCTAGAAAGAACTGTTATCAGAATTACAATAGTCTCCATTTAAACATAACACAGAAGATAGCTGTAAGTGCCCTTTGTTAATCTCAAAGCTATTTTTGACAGGGAGGATATATGTTTAGTGAAGAAATGTGTCACAATGGGTCTCCTCATCTGGCCAAAACTCACTGAAATTGGGACATAATTTCTGGCAGAGGCTCATCAGCTCATGAAATGTAGCAAACAAGCAAGAGTGTGTTTTCTTCATATTCAGGGTACTAAAAGAGCATGAACAAACAGGAAAAACATATTCTCTAACACTGTGAGATTGACTAACAATTAAGATTTTCTCTACAGAGGTAAGAAAAGTGTTCATTTCTCATTTGCTCTCCATTGGGCCACATAGATTATAATTCTTTTGTCATTCCTATCTTTTTCTTGATTGTGTGTGCTTTCCTCAATAGAAAATAAACCTGAATAAACCTGAAACCAGAATGAAACTATAAATTCTAATTTCTTTTTACATTGGCCCAGGATGGTCACTATACTGGGAATGAATAACGGAACCATTAAAGAAAAAAATACATCAGCAAAAGGTAGAGATAGGGTAAGATAAAGGTCACATCCCTCAGGAGAACCTGGCTGTGGTATGATGATTTGGTCTGCAATGTGCACATACATACACATGCACACACAAGAGTCAACAAGGTATAATTTAGATTTATGTAGAAAGAAGAAAAATTAAAAGAGAGACAGAATCCTTTTATTGAAAGAAGAAACATTTACAGTTGGAGCACAAGGCATTCTACCAGGAGTTTCATTAAACAATAAGAATTTTATTAACCCTTTAACAAGGGGAAGCATTTTTCTTAATTACAGCCTTATTTAAACATTGTACAATATATAGTGTAAAGTGGGTAAGAGAGTTTCTGTTAGTCCTTATAGGACTATCAAGGTCAAAAGTCAATTAGAGTACTGCTAATTGAAGAAATGAAATTAGTTCCTTTCTGCCTTGTAGTGTGTCCTGCTTTTACAACAAATGTTTATAGGATAAATCATTCTGTTAGGAAAAAACACAATTCATTCTGCCCTAGGCAGACATTAGTGTAATTGTGAAGGTGAAATGCATGGTTTCTAACACTAGTAGATATTTGCACAGAACCATTTCCTCTTCCATGACTACAAAAGTCTAGTTTTGCTGAAGACCCAGTTATTGTTGAAGTCAAAGCACTCATAATCACAATGTTAATATAGATGCTGAAGTTAGTGGGGCAATTTGCATGAATGAGATGAAAAGAACTTAACTGTTAATCAAAAGAAGAAAACTGCAATACAACATGTCCCCAATATCCTGTGCTTTGGCTTTGCAAACCAGTAAACCCAGGAAATTCAGGTGAAAAGCCAAACATCACACCCTTTGTTTACTGGATTTACACACCTGGCTGTTTCATAGCTTGTTCTATTCTAATTCACTGCCTTCAAGAATGTTGTGCCAGCTGAATATTAAGGTAGTAGCAGACCCTTTATTTTTACCATTTTTTAATGTAATTTTGATAAAATGCCTATATCTATGTTTGTCTTTATGTCAAGGACAGCATCTGGAGGGTTATATGATTTACAACCAAGGTGAGAATAGAGAAAAACTCAGAGAGAATATTTTTATTTTAAGTATTAACTGATTTGTTCATTTTTGTTTACTTCTTGCTGATGGACCTGACAGCAAGGGATTTGTACTGTTATTTCTTCTGCTGATTGCTGAGAGAACCAACTGACTGTGCCCCAACTGCTCCCCCAGCTCACTTTCCATGTCCTTGTTTCCTGGTAGTTTCTCCAGTCTAAGAAACTGAAGGCAATGGATTTGGGCCCAAAAGGCCTACATTTTCTGTTGATTTAAGTGGGTTTTTTTTGGTAATGCTGAGTATAATTGTTTAGGGATAGATTCTCAGTGTAAACTGGCAAAGAGCCTCTGAGTGCTCATAACCATGCCAATTTACACAGCAGAGAATTTGATATGATCTCAGCAAAGGGAGCATAATGCTACATGCAAAAGAAATTCAAAAATCAGAGACGCAGACTGGCAAACAGCTCAAGAGAGTGAGAGGAAAAAAAAACATCTCAGAAAATCTCTTTTAATAGCTCTGTAAGGGGCCAGCTGCAGGTAGTCAGGGAAAAGACAGTAAAGCATAGCAGGCTGAGTTAATCTGTCTCTCCCTTTGTGTGCGTGTGGGTAAAGAGAGTGAATATGATTCGGCTTCCTCACTAATGCTATGAGATGATTAAATAAGATATCAGTCATTGTCTCATGTACTGTGAATATAACAGCATTCCTGCCAAGCACATTTGTTATGTCAAGTGTAAGTTTGTTTTACAGTATAACAAGGAAAACAGTATAATGAAAGGCTCATCATGCTGTGACTACACATAAATTCAGAGGCACCATGTACCACATTCTGCAATACTTAGATTAGATTAGACAGGCCATCACCAACCTGGAGATCACTTGAGTCTGGTTTATACCTGCCATGTGTCCACACAGTCTATACTTAAATATTTACAGAGCAAAGGCAGTGTAGCCCCTTCTGTTTTGCTATGTTTCTATAAGTAAAGGTAATAAAAATGTGGCACCAGGAAAAAAAAATAGGAAACTCCCCTTATGGGAGCTGGTCAAGATCACCCAAATGTTTGTAAAGAAGGGAAAATCCTCATTAACATGCCCCTCCGTCCTCACCATCAAACTGCAGTCTGGAACACCACTGCCTAGTTCTAACAGTTCTTGTTTGGAAGTTGTGAGGCAACCCATACTATAAGCACAAAACCTGTCAGCCTTCAGTGATCAGAGGTGGAGGGCATGGAAGAGAAATAATTATTTTGCACACCTGGAAAACTTGCAACTACAGAAGCTGAGTCAGAAGCAGAGGGAAGACTGTGCCATTCAGGAGAATCTGAGCACCAGTGATAATTAAACACATAAGTAATCACAATAACTTGCAGAATGAGTCACCATCTGGGGAGAAGATCAACTATTCAAGGTATTTTTAGAACACAACTTATTATATGTTTCAATGCAAAGCAATATCCAGGTCTTCCATTTTCACCTAGAGGTACTAAACAAAGAACATCTTGTCAGTCAGTAACCACTGGAGATACAGTAACATATATGGAGGCGGAGAGAAATAGACCCTCCCCCTACCCAGGTTCTGCCATGGCCAGAAGTATGGCATTTCCACCCATGAAATACCAAGTAACCATCGCCTGTACATAATCTCCTATATTCCCCACTGCAGAGAATGAACTGTCTTTCTGCTGACATTTTGGACATCAGAGGCTAGATGGATAACATCAGACAAGGACTAGCAGAAATATTGTTCATATGGCATTGAAAACCAGTAAAAAAGTAATGGTCACATCACCTGGACATCGCACTATGTTATCTTTTGTTAAGAAACATGCCACAGGCTTTTATCTTCTTCCTTTTAATGGGCAAACTCTACTCAATTTCTTGAAGCCATTTTGCAGGCATCCTCCATGCTTATCACCATAAACCCTGGGCTGCCTTAGTCAAGAGGAATGGAGAACAGGCAAATATTGAGAAACATGACAAATCTGCATAAAAAGATAAACTCACTGTGAGGTTTTTGTATTTACAGAAAATAAGTTTGAGATTCATTGAATTTCTCATAGGAAAAACATCTTTTAAGAGTGAGAGCTCTCCTATAGGTCCCATGCTCTACAACTGATCAACATGAAACTGCAGAACTTCCTGGGTAAGACCTGAAGTTTAAGAAAGAATGAGGCATATCCCCTCAGGTATTGTTGGGGTGGAAAAGAAAGATTCTCAACAGAAGGTAGACAAGATAGAAGCTTTCCTTAACTAAGAAAAAATAACAAACAAACAAAAAGCTGTACCAAATTAACTTTTGTATTTGCATATTTTGCCTTTTCATTGTTTGTTTAAAATACTAAAATATATATACTAAAATATAGCCACTTTTAAAAAGATGTTTAACTTTTACTATTGAAAACCATTTCATAGAACATAAGTGTATTGATAGAATTATGGTAGAAAATGTTCATTTTGAGAAAACAGTAGGTGTTTAATTTAGAAATTAAATAAATAATGCTCACACTTCCAAAATCTGTGCCTTTAAGTAACTTCTATCAAGTGAAAAACAAATGGCATTGATCTATCTTCATTTAGTGTGGAAAAACATAACCATATTTATGTTAGCATTTCTAGTGTACAATGAAACATTTAAAAATGAACAGTAGCTTTCTCTTTTAAGTAAGACTTGAAATCAATGGAAGGGCAGAATTTTTGTATTAATAAGTGTCAATGAAAAGTTACTGCTATAAAACAAAACAAAATGTATATATTTTAAATTATGACCAGTACTGGAATATCAAACACAGTTAAAATGCAGCCTTTCTTACTCTTTAAATTTGCCTAAATAAAAAAACAAATTCCATCCCAAAGATATTCAAGGATTAACTAGAGCTTTCCTGCAAGAAATAGTTTTGTGGGTTTATCTGAAATTATGATGGTTAAAATGCAGGACCTTTATGACCTCCTCAATGGCAGGTTTACATTGAAACTGTTATAAATTATTACAGAGGTGAAGCCAATCTAAACAGTCCAACATAAATATATCTGCAGACATACTGGCTACTACATATTCTAAACACTGCCTGTATATGAATAAACAGAGCTTTCTAAATCATTTAAGAAAATGTATTTATTCATAAAATCAATAATATTTATTTTTGTGTTTGACAAAAAAGGCCTATTATATCTAACTTATTGGAGCTTGAAAACATTTTTTATGGATTCTTATGTGGTTTTCCTACATCTGATAATGGCCAAGAATTTTATTGTGAATTATGTGAATATTTCTAATAGATTTTGTATTTGACTAATCCTTATCTGTTTAAATTGTTATTTTATTAAATTTCACAAGTTAAATACTTGAGTAAACATACTGTACAGGGCTACATTTATTCAGCCCTGTGTCAGCCAAAACTTTTATCAGACTATAAAACAGACATAGGTAATACTGGAAAACAAATCCATATTTATGTGTTTCTGCTTTCTTATTCATTTGGAACAGCAATAAAAATACATTTTTCAGATCATACTATTATAATAAGCAGAATTTGTGGCAGGAAAGGAAATGTGAGATGTTAACACATGGCCAGACCCTGGGTATTGCATTTATATGCATGAAACCATACAGGAAAAATTGCAGACTCAAACAAAATTATGTATAATAACACTGTTTGTGTTGCTTCCTCATTTCATACAATATTAAAAATATTATATCACATTAAAATTCCTTCTCTTAAATTCCCAAGAAGATTCCCAAAGTGCTTTGCAAGAGGCAAACTGTGTGCTACATTAAAGAAAAAAAAAAAAAAAGCACATTACATGTGCAAAATAGTCTCCGGAAGAAACAGCCATAAAACTAGAAAACGGGAAGTGAGAAAGGCAGATTCCTAAGATCTGCTGCCCTGAATCTTGCTGTTGCATTAAAGAAACCTGCCAGAAACACAAAGGCATCTGTGAAATAATATAAATGCCAATTTCTTCCCCTTATTTCTGTCATTTAAAAATCGAGTTATACTCAGAAGCCTGAAGTTTAATGCATCCTTTGAAACTCCCGCGTTTCCTATTACTGCAATTTTGTGTTGTCTGTCTTTGTTTACTATATACATACCCTGTAACTGTATCCAATATTCACAGCTGCAGCATTTACTCACCACTTTGCTTCTTACCTCCAGCACTTCCTTTACAAAATTGCCCCTCGTACCTGCTGTACAATACAAAACAAATAAATAAAAATAAATTAAAGCACTCTTTTTATTTTGAAAATTATATAACCATATATTTCAATCCTTCATGTCCCGTATACTTCCAAGTTCTCAGTTATACTCATTTACTTTACCATGTAGTGTATATAATAGACATACAGTTTCAGAAAGCTGGCTTGCTGTGCCAACAGGAGCCGGTAGCTCTATTCTTGCAGCTTTCATATATTGCCTTTGATTGTTCCCACTGGGGAGCTCCCCACTGATGGTGTTGAATGTTTGTGGGGAAAAGAGTTTGATTCAGTCTCAAAAGCACTAACTAGGGGTTTTTTTTCCATAATTTGCTGGATAGCCAGGAAAGGTCTGAGGAAGGTAACAGCTCTTTTGGGTCAAAACTGCAATCCCTGAAGAATTGATAGATAAAGTATGGTTGGGGTCAGATTTTCTTTGATAACATAAAGCAGTTACAGGTAAGCTGTAAGACTTAGGGAGCAGGAAAGAACTATTTTAAATAGGAAAGGGTCCTTTCCCTCCAGACCCACGCTGTGGAATCTGGATCCTGATCTGAGACTCCTCCCTCCAGATGTCTCATATTTCTTCCTAGGTCCCTCAGCCAGGGTGGTAAAGTCTGGGAGAGCCCCATGACACGGACACAGCAGTAGAGCTGGCACCATCACTTCCCAAACATCCTGCTCTACCTGGAACTGCAGTGCAGCCCTTGGATTTGATAAAATGATTAAATAAAAATGTGATTATAGTGGATCTTTGCCAGCCCACAATCTCTGGAATCATCAGCAAGCCAGGACAGTCAGCTATTTCACACTGTTGACAGGAGGCAGCTCATGCTGGCTCTAGACAAAGCCTCTGCAAGGCAAAGGGGCAGTCTTACCCAGCTGCTGGCAGTGGGGAATGGATGGTCTGGCTTTCAGCATGTATGATAAGTGGGGTGCTGAGACATGAGTCACTGCTGGCTTCCCTTGCTACTGTAAGCATGCCTTCTTCAGGAAGCTGCCTTCTAAGATAGCACTGGCCATAGAATAAACAACTGACAACGTTCCTCAAGTTCTCACTCACTAGTTCATTCCTACTAACAGAAAAAGAAATTGCAACTGCTGATTCGTTTTAATCCAAGCTAACACAACGAGAGACTAAAAGAGGTGGAAGTTGTGAAATAAAAAGATAAAACTATTAAGGAGCCATTTGTACTGAAGACACTCAATTTAAATTTAAAAGAAGGATTGCTATTTAATTAAAAGAAAGAAAAATAATCAAAAATAATCGAAATAAAAAGAAAGTAATCTTAAAGTAATTGTGTTTCCAAGTAACAATATTCTCTGTTTAACGGGTTCATATTGCAGATGCAAAATATAAAAGGATTACCTCAAGGGAGGAAGAAATTCCTTTACAAAAGATAAATAGCAGGAAAAGCAAAGAAAAAGAAGCAAAAAAAAAAGAATGTTCAAAGAGAATAAATAATCTTTTGTAAAGAAATAAGAGGTTGAATAAACAAAAAAACTTTAAGCAAAAATAAAACTCTGCCATTTGTTCTAAAATTATCCATGTTACTAAATTAGTGATTAGCTCCCTGCTCCTGGGCCACAAATACTATGTGAGGCTGCTCTCCATCCCGTGGCAAAAGCTGTGGTGTTCCCACAGATGGACAATTGCAATTCTAACAATCCGATTTCCAAGAACCATTCATGTATGTAATATATCCAGCCCCTGTCAGTACTGAATTATGCAAATTATAAGACAGGCAGGAAACTATATGTATTGTAAGTGATAAAACCACTTTTTTTGATGTTTCTTTAGCTGCTGTGCTACTTTTCCCCTTCTGATGTTTTTTCTCCTCAGTTAGAAGAGATTGGCTGTTGAGTACAGCAGCTTCAAACCTGCACAACTCTGGTGATGGGACAGGATTCAAACAAGTCACACTTTTCACCATCTGAAAACTCTGAGTGAGATGTCACATAATTTAGAATTTCTCTGATAGGGAAAAAATATAATTGTCCTAAAAAAAATTCTGAATGCAAGCCAAGTGTAGGTTGACAGGGAACTGTGTGACACTGTAAATGCATCTTTGTCATCTCAAGGGAGTGTTAACTCCAGCACCTGGTTACAGCAATTTAGATGTCATCAAGGTAATTCCATCATGAGTGATTTAAGGCTAATTAAAATCAATTGTTAATCATTATAACTTTCATTTTTCACTGGAGATTTCCAAAAATACAGATTTTCTGTAAGATTTATTTGTCATGGGACTTTTGGTTGAATTTTTTTGTAAAATAAAATACTTGCAAGTTTTGGTTGCTATTTTATTTCTGTTTTTTTTCCTCCCTTTCTTTTTGCTTTATCTATCACATTCTCTACAATGACCAATGTGCCTTTTTTTTTAAATCACTGCTACAGAGTTCAATACTGTGTCACTCCAGGGCACAGAATTATTTGAGTCTGATTAAACAGACATGCAAAGAAGAGAAATCTAGGGCAATGTTTCTTCATGAGGTTTTTTTCTTTATGTAGTCCAGAGTGGAAAAGAAGGGAAATCCTACTGATAAAATACCAAGAACTCTTTTTTTTTTTTTTTTTCCCCACCAATAATATCCCTGTTCATACAGCAGAAAGATTAGTTGAAGGTGAAAGGAACAATATTTCTTGACGTGAAATATTAGCAAGTATGATCTATTTAAATATATCACAACTGTATTTCAGTTACCTTCTGGTGTTGAATGCACATCCTTTTCTCCACACATCTGATTCAATAATATTTAATGACTCTACACAAATAGCAGTTAAATTATTTATAAACAAAAACTGTGCCAGCTCCATCAGTGATATCCTTCTCCCAACACTTGAGCAGGTTATTTCACAGTCCCTTTAGGCTGCATTTCCAAAGTTAAGCACTGAGACAGAAAAACATCAATATTAATGTTATATACCTGTACTCGCAGCAAATGATTTCTGTATCAAATGATACTTAGAGATGATGCTTAGGTGACTAGTTTGCCTGATTAGAGCTTAGCTGCATCATGAAGACATTGAAAGCAGAATAAAATTTCCACATCCAAGAATTATCACAATCAGGCTGCACTATCTTTTTCATGTTCTTTTTTGGAAGGAAGAACCAAGTAGGTGGTCCCACCAATAAGGGCTAGATCTCTGCTTTCCTTGGCTAGCGAATTCGGCAATTTGCAGTCTACAATATCTAATTTACTTTATAGGAAAACAAAGTTTTAGCTCTTCTGGAATGAATGAGATTATACTGGCTCTGGTCTTTCTCATTTTATTTTTTGTTTCTGTAACCAAGAGCAACAGATGTCAGTGCACCTGCTGTACACATGGACATTCACATCAATGGCCACTAATATCTTATATTCCTTACAGTCAATCTGTGGACTTCACTTCCAGTTTGACTTTTCCAAACCAGAGTTTCAGTTTACCTAATTTGCTTCTGATAGCCATACAGTTTAAAGTACAAGTGAAAGATGGGAGAGACCAGCCAACTTTCCAAGTTCTTCAGTTATCTTTGATCTTATCCATATTCTAGCTAAAGGTAAGTTCTAAAAATCATATAATCTGAAGGGTTGAGAGGTTCATCTAACTGAGCTAACTAATTAGCACTGGGTCACTGTGTATTCATCTGAACATAAGTCTAGTTTTACAGAGGTTGTCACTTAACTGAGTTGATCAAAAGATTGCCTCAGATTTCTAACATAAAGTGTGAATACTCTGTATTCATTATGCCATCATCATGCAAGTTGTTGTATCTTCATATACCTATAAAGCATTTTGTCAAATTCTGTATTAATCTGTCCCAAAAAATTAACAAGGAAGAGGACACACTGGAATTATCATGATGCATTACTATCTTTGCTTTAATGTAAAGGGGATTTACAGATTTCTACACACATGAATAAAAAAGCAATACTGCTATTTTATAAAAACAGGGCAAACAAAACAGGTAGGCAACATTTAGAAAGCTCATCTGTAATCAAACCATATGCACTCAGAAAGCAATCACTAAACCACAAGCATGAGTATTTGCAGACAGTGCCATGAAGGCAGATGGCACTATGGAAAATATTACATTTTTCCATAATTAGGCATATGCAGACTATAATTATCATCCAAAGGAGTGGTATGGTTCTGAGAAGTAAATGACACCCAGCTAGACAACCCTGTCTAACATTACAGATTAATTAATTTAAAAATCTATTCAAAAAGTAAATCTATTCACATGTGCATGCAAACACACAGAGCCTGGCACTGAATTAAAGGTGAGACAGACTTTTCCAAATAAAAATGTATAAAACCAAACTATCAGGAAGTAACAATCTTTAGAGAGCATGCTAACACTAGTCAGTAATAATCTAGTCTGGAAAACAATAAAATAACCTACACTTTCAGTGAGAGATTCAGAAAGGTATTCTGAACCAATTCTTATCACTGATTCAGTCTTTTCAAGGCCCTGTAGAGGTATCAGATAGATGTGAAAAGACCGTAAGAGCCTCTTTTGCTAGCTGGGGTTCAGTTCTTTCAACAAGATGGCAAAGGATTAAACAAACTTGCTTAAACCTGTGCAGGAACTCTCCAGAAAAGGTGGATTTCAAGGTTTGATTGGCTTGCAGGTCTTGCAGGATACCATTCTGTAGGGACATCCCAGCCAGTACTGCAAACTGTGCCCAGTCAAAGAAACATCAAAGAAACATCTACGTGGGTTTTATTTTAAACCTTGGAACAGGCAAGAGAAAATAGGAAGCTATGACTGTGGGCGCTGTGTTCTGCTTCTCTAGTAGCTCAGGGAAGAGTATTAGGACTCAGCTTTAGGGTTTAATCTTCCAGCAATAGGGTCTGGCTTCTACTGTGCCGATGTATGGAGCACAGTATAAAGAAACCACACTTCAGCTACATCTATTATCATCTAATTACTGTCTCTTCCTTCCTTTTTCCTTATCATGTTGGATCACAGCATTTTCACACACCTGACAATACTATTTTGCCCACAGTACCTTCTCAAATAGTGGAAGGTGTCAGTCCTACCAAATACTGAGCACTTTTTCTGACAAGGCAAAACCAAACATGCATACGCCCATGCTCACCCTCAAGCATGCAGTGTACAATTTACTTCAGGTACTATTTTTCTTTGAAAATCAATGTGAACTTAAATGCTTTCTAAATCTGTGAGAAAGAGCTAAACCTCATCTGAGAGTGAAGTCTAAAGAGTGAGTTTTAAGAAAGACACCTATGCATGCAATCCCAAATAGTGTTATACAATAATTTTAGTTCATGTAGTGAGAGGAATAAAACATAATGGGAACCATGCAGCCAAACAGCTTGCCATTCTTCCAACATATCACTTATTTATTTCAAGACTTCTAATTCTTCCATCACTGAAGCAGCTAAGTTGTATTTACTGTGGCCCCAGCCATATTTTCATTGTTTGCTTTTGTTAATCACATAGACATCTGTGGAAAACTTACAAATTAAAAAAACAAAACAAAACAACAACAAAAACCCAACAGCAACAAACAAAAACAAAAACAAACAAACAAACAAAAAAAAACCAAAAACAAAAACAAAACACAAAAAACCCCAGTATTTGTCAAGAAGGGAAGTTTCTTTCCTATGAAGCAAATTTCTTTCCTTTTCAAGGAAGACCAAGGATTACCCAATATCCAGCCCCACACTGAAACTGCTGCTCTACACATCCTTGTTAGAGACCATACTCTAAATTACCATTTCACTTCATCATCAGTTCAACCAGCATTTTAGAAAGGCCTCCTCTGGCACATTGCCATCACCACAGCAGTACTAAAATGGCACTTAAATCTGGACCACTATTTTAGGCATTTTACTGAGTCTGTGTGCAATTACTCCTGCAGTGTGTTTCTACATGATCAGCAGCTCCAGACTGACTTGTGTTTCTGCTATTAGAAAAACTGGTCTCAGTCTCTGTTATCACAAAGGATATTTCAAATTCGTTCTGAGGTTCTAATCAAATTATTTTACTAGCATAGTAATATTTCCATTTCATTCCGTAATCAAGGATATTCAGACATATTAAAACAGTAATTTAGAGCAGTATAATATTTAGCTCTAGCAATTTTTGGGGGATGTTATATAGGTACATCAGTAAAAATGCAGGGGTTTTATACAGACCTGATAGTTAATGGTAGTTTTCAGAGAAACTCTTTTGTTTAAGGTAAAAATACATTTTGGGCTACTTTCAAAAATTTGTTTTTCTATCAAACCTACAAAGCTTTTGGGATGGTCAAAAATATGTGCATATTTGGAGCAGAAACAATTGTCAGGTTTATGCTGGTTAAAAGTCTGACCAACATCCCAAAGTGACATTCTGGGAAATATGCAAATGATTTTTCAAGTTATTTTAAAAATAATGGTATTTGACTCAGGAAGTTTATATTAAATACAATCTACAGTGGAGTTACAGTGAGAACTTCACTTTGGCTGATGGATGATAAGAATAAAGTCCTCCCCAGATGAATTGAGCCTTGTGTATATATCCACAAGCTATGCTCAGACATCTTATTTCACATAAAATTCCTACATAATACATGGTTTCATCTAACATTAATTTCAATCCAGTTGGATCCTAGATTATCAGGTTGGATTTTTCAGCTGAAAAAATACAGCAGTAGTATTTACAAATATTGAATTCATTTTATGCTTTTGGAACATAAACATATGACATGATAGCCAGAGATAACTTGGGAGGTTCTTTCCAGACAGTTCAGTTGGCATTTCTGTAAACAATAATACAAACAAATACAATAATACAAACAATAATAATAATAATATAAAAAAGCAACTAGTTTGTGGCAGAATGGGCAAATGCTGTTCATAAAGTGAACATTCATATTTATGAAATGGAGAATTTTTAAATAGATATCCACTAGAGAGGGAAAATCCAAATGTGGTGGTATCAAAGTTACAGTATTTCGGTTTGGGTCTCAAAGTGATACTGAGAGATATAGTCAGAAGAAAAAAGGTTTCAAATTACCAAAATTATTCTTATATGAATTTTAATCACTTCAAGCACAGGTAAGGCCTTTTTGAAACTATTATTAAGACCCAAAAGCATACAAAGATAAGACACGCAGAAAGAGCAGTGAAAGAAGTAAGTAGTTTTGAATTGCACACTTGTTTGGAGTATCATCACAGGAACAGGAACTAGCTCGCCTAAGCCCCACTGTAATGTTAGTGATAACAATGCTAAAATAAGAAGTTAAATTGTGCTTTTCCTTTGCTGTGAATCCTTGTATACTCTTCCCCTCAATTCTGTGTATTCTTCTATTGAAACCTTGTTCACTATTGTATCAAAGAAAATTTATGTCTTCACTTTGAAAGGATTTCATGGCTTTTCCTAGCTTTTCCTCTCCCTATATGATTTTTCCTAGGTACCTCCCTGTTAAACTTTCCAGTAAATCCATTCACATTCTCTTCTTTGGTATATCACATTTTCTGGAAAGACTTTTCCATAAATATAAATACAACTGTTGCAGTACTCTTTCAATTTCTTTTACTATAGGAAGCTTGAAAGAGCTTGTCAATGATCTGATTTTCATGCATTGAAACTTCTGTGATGCTAACCAGTAGTGTCTCACTGTTTCAATGTACATCTTCCTTCCTCCACCAGCCTCTGTTTTGTCTTTTCTCTTGGACAATGTTACCAAACTGGACAGTGATTAATGCATTCTGTAACATTTGAGTGACATAGTCCTGACCCACTATTCTTAGGTATTAGTGTAAAATACTAATAATTTGAAGACTTGAAGGTACTTAAATTAATTTCCTTGAATTTTGCTAGAGCATTCTATTCTTTTTTTCCTCACTAATCTATGTTGTTAATTACACCAAGTAAGTTTATAATGAACAGTATGAATTATTTTAATGTTTTCTATAAGAGAAAACTGCCACAAAATTCAGATGGTAAATTTTTCTCAATAGAGATACATTGAAAAATAAATTTATAGAGAATTTTAGTTCTAAAAAGCTTCTTTTTCATTACAAGTTTATAATTTTTAAAAACAAATATATATACATTAATATTCAATAACTCTAAAAGCAGATCCTTGTTTCATTGTTCATGTTTTATCCCTTAACAAGAAAAAACAATGCTCTATTATGAGAAAGGGTGAAAGCAATGGCTGCTTTCATGGATTTGTTTTTTTTCTGGTACTGTTTTGTTGGCAGGAGCAGGTAGACCAAAAAAATAGCACGATGGAAAGGAAAAGTAACTGCAGACCATTTCTTGTTCTCAGACCATGAAATTGCTAAAACTCAAATTGTGGCAATTCAGAAATGGTCTTGGATCCCCCAAAATATCACTTAGCATCATGTGAATACCTGTGGTCTTCTGTTGGTTTGTCAGCTTTGTAGTCAGCTGGAAAAATGGCTGGCAGGGTGAGGGGAAGTGGAAGCAGGGACCTTCACTTGGGATAAACCCCAAGCAAAATACTACTTTAAAATTTTAAGTAAACTAAAAGTTAAAAATTTTGCCTTGTTTAAGTGAACATAGAGTTTTACCTACACTCCTTTCTCAGTTTCTGAAGGAGAGTGTTGGGGCCCCATGTGTATCTCCCACTCCTGGCGTTTGACCATGGGGCTGGGACTGTGACCTGCAGCAAGGAAGACCCAGGCCTGCCCCGCTCCCTCACTGAAGCCATGGGATAAGGCTTGCTTGGCTCCTGGCTTCATCAGAAAAATAAAATGCATTGTCAGTTCTTCCTCTTCAGAGCTAAAACCAGTAACTTTTTAGATTTCTATAAGAAATTACCTGCAGCCTTTCTCCAAAGTACTCTGCTGACATAAACGCGTTCACAAAAGTGTTTTTGGGGGATAATACCAGGTTGAACAAGTCCTTCTCCCCATGCCTCATTTGTGTTCACTTCCTTGAGACTGCATAACTGTTTGCATGATAATGCATTGAACATAATGGAAACACTGAACTGGGTAATAAGTCTCCAAAATAAAATTCTCCCAACCCAATGACTCAGTCAGAATGGCTACATAGACCATCTACAGCAGCCCAAGGATAGGGGTAATGCGGGGACTGAGTACTAGCCACTTTCAACAGCAGTGGAATCCATTTTTTTGATGGTCAAGTCATTTCTTATTTGGGCATTCATTTAGATAAAGAAATAAGGACATAGACCTTTTAATCTCTTGCATACTTTTTGAAACCTTGGGTGTAATACAAATTTGGTGGAATGAATAAACTAATGTTGAATGACTAATTTTATAGAACAATTTAATTAAACAATAGATCAAAGAGGGAACTCAGGAGTATTTATTGTAAGATACTTTATATTTGAATTAATTCTCTGTGTGGGATAGTGCTTAATATATTAATTTATTATATCTGTTACCAGCTATGTGTTGTCTTAAAAAACAAACTGTGGCATAGAGTTTCAAAAGCACTGGCTGCAGCTGGAATTTCTATGTAGTGGTTCTGAGTTGTTGAGTGTAATTTTGAAAGGATTAGTTATACCAAAATATTTTGTTAAAGGGGACCATTATGCAAAAAGTTTTACCTGTGAAAGAGTCCTAGGAAGACAGGTACCAGGCTTGCTGATCAGCTTTATAACTTGGCTGTGAGAGATGGAAAAGTACAAGTCACCCATGTATGCTTGACAGAAGTGGTTTTTTTAATAACATTAGTTGCCTTTCTGACTAACACGTCTGTGCCTAAAGATGACTGATGTTTGAGTTGCTGGAACAGACCTTAAACAGTTGTTTTCTCCCAACATAGTGTAGAAGGTCAGCTTAGCTGAACTCTGAGATGCATATTTCCTTTTGCTGTGAGACCTGAGGTCTGTGATCCAGTGGAGTTTGTTCAATTTATCAGTAGATGGCTAAAACTGTTTATTAAAACAAACATAAGGAACTCTTCTACGATTTATAAGCACATAATGGAACTTGTGAATGACTCTCTTGCGTCTTAGTAAATGGAATATGTGGCACAAAGATAGCCTTCATTCCTCCCATCTCTACAGTGTTTACTTAGAGCTGGCTGAGAACAGGAAAAGTCATTCAGAATTTGTTCCTAATTCTTCTTTTTCTCTTTATTTTTTTTTAATTTATTCTTTTTATTTTAAAACAATATTCTGACCTACTGCTCAAAAATGCAACAACATGCATTTTATAAGAAAATTGAGAATTTTCTTGAAGAAAGAAAGCACATATATTTGTAGGTACCTCTGTACAGAGCAGCTGTTTCTGAGTTTCTATAGCAGGGAAGGAAGTTCAAGTGAAAGAACTATAGAGATGCAATATGGTGACATGGTATGGAAGGGTGTTATTTCTTTTACTGCTTCCCTGAACAAGTGAATTCCATATGGTGTTGTCAGGCAATAACAAGGTGTATGCAGTTACTAAATGTGCACACACTTTTCATTACCCCATCCTTGCCCATTTTACAAATTTATTTGTAAAAAATACATTTTCTCTGTACACTAGATGATGCTTTCTATCTCCTCACATGCCTTCTACCTCCATCCATCACCTTTCCTTACCTTCAAGCAACATTTCCTGCACTGGAAAAGTCAGACATGGTCTGAGACCAGAAACTGTCCCTCCAGTATACTGGCTGTAAACATTGTGTGAAGGTTCAACAAAGGTTAAAAACAGACAAACAAGAGAGTGTAAAGGTTTGGGAAATGTCTCTGTTTCAGGCTGTGGGCAAGCCCACATGAAACACAGGGCAGGATTTCTCTCTATTAGCCCCTTCCCCCCTCCCTCCCAGGAGAGGATAAGAAGGGGAATAAGGAAAAAGAAAAATGCCTCACCCAAAATTGGAAGTTAAGACTGTAACCAATTTAATGAGTAACAGGAGAAAAACAGAAAAGGGAATATTAAGAGAAGGATACAGAACTCTATCCAAAACCTGTTTGGGATGTCTTGCGCGGTGCATGTGGAGTCAGGTCCAGCCCTGCTGAGATGCCCTTGCATCTTCCAGAGCCTGGGAAGAAAGAGCCACCCCAAACCTCCTGTCTCCTTGTTATATGGAGTGTGGCAGGGAAGGGGAGGGAATAGGAGCTGCTGGCTCCTCAGGGTCCTGGGTTTATCACCTGTCCCCCACACTCAGTCTGTTCACCCCTACGCCACAAGAGGAAAGTTTCCATTTCATGAGAAAAAATAGAGTGGTGAGGATAAAAAGAGAGAGTCTGACAAAGCAGAATGCTGAATGAGGCACAGAAATTACATGGAGAACTGTTGTTCGTCTCTTTTTTTAACCAAAATGCAGAACAGCAGTTGAAGAAAATGGAATAAACCACACAGAATAAAGGAAATTCTTTTTTGAGAAATCCACAATTGTATAATTTGATTGCCAGAAAATAACACTGAGGATGTTGGCTTACCAAGATTAAAAATATATGAATAATAAGAATATTAAATTATAGTGTTCAGCTGGAAACAAGAAAAAATATCCATCGAAATCTCCACAGAAAATTCCTGAGGAAAAAAAAAAAAATAATATTGTCTTCTTTCCAAAATTTTCTATTTTTTACAAGAAAATTTACAATTTCTGAATTGAAAATGAAGATTAAGAGATATTTTCAGTAACTTTTTAAAATTTAGTTTAACAGAAATGGAAATTCTCTTTGCAGAAAACACATTTCATAATTTTTCTCGTTGTAAAGTCAACCACTATGTGACTGGGTTAAGAATAAGCAGGAGAAATTTTATGTCCGTCTGTTATATCCTTCTCCCTAGCAGCTGAACACTATCAGAAATAAGAATGTGTGCACCACTGAGCTGCTTCAATACCATGGTTCCCATGCTCTGTATTTATAAAATCTCCTATGATTTAAACACCCCCTGACTTCTATACAAAAAGTACAATATATTGCACATATTGTTCTAACATGCACATTTTCTTTAACAGTCAAACAAATTTAAAATCTTTATCTAAATATCTGTCTTTTGTTACCATTTACAGGATCTGACATTCACTTCCACTGGTATGTACATAAATGAAGCTGAAAAAAATATATGCAGAGTTTGTGAAGTGTTATAACTGTTTTCTCCATAGTTAATCGATCCCTTTATACATTTCTAAAACTGGGCTTAAAAATGGGATTTATTTTCTTAGTTTAGTGAAGAAAAGGGTTCACATATTTAAATAAATAATTTGTTAGAAAAAGTTACTTTTTTTTTTTGTAAAAATATAAATTTATAAGGTTTTACAGCTGAGCTAACTGTGCTCATGAGAGTTAGAACATATTTTTATACAAGAGAAAACTACCTAAGTTTTGGGGAGAGCAACATTTTCCGTATTATTGGGTACAGGGGGACTAGCAAAATCAGGAAATTCATGTTTTATGAGTTTAAAGAAAAATCAAAGTTACATAGTCAAGCTAAACATCACCGTCTGTTTAGTAGGGTACTTCTGGTAAAAGGGTCTAAATGTTTAACAACTATAACTTTGAAGTTTTGGTTTCTTCTAAACTGTTCTAAACTAAGCACCTGATTCAAGGAGAATAACTGGTTACAGCTTTGTGAAAACCTCTTTAAATTGTTTTTCCTTGAGACTTTTTATAGCCCAGCACTTTATATACTGGGGAAAAAATTGTATGCCCTGTGTATTTTTTGGTTATTCTGCAAACTAAAATCTCAAAGGATTATCAAAACCATAAATTATATTTCAGTGAGCTAAGGAAACAATTTATTAATTTTAAGATTCTTTGCTGTACAAAACAAAAATGTATCTTTAAGCCATGAAACTTTCAAATGGCTGCTTAAATGATTTACACAGCTTTCATATGTAAATTCTTAGAGGATTTCATAAGCAGAGAGTGACTCCAACATTCTAAAGCTGTCAAAGGAATCCTCCTTTCCATTGAAGTCTCAAGTTCTAATATCTCAGATTCCTTAGAAAAAGAAATCTTTAATCTGTTCTTAAAATCTCTGACCTTACATATGTATTTACTCCAAGAGAAATGTTTGGTTTGCCCTGAATATACTTACTTGGATGATTTACAGTTCAGAATGCTTAGGAAGTATAATTTGCCATGTTCTGGTGGTAATCAGTTCTGTCACTGTTTGAATGATAGTGTTCCTTAGCAGCATATGAAAATGCTAGCTTCAACAAGTAATGGCTTGAGAGAACATAAGAGAATTTAAGAACTGATCCCTGTATAACTGAAATATAATTCAGATAATTTTTTGCATTGCTACAAATCAGAACTATTATGTGTAGTTGGTATAGTCCTTTCTTACATACAATGTTAATGAAAGCTTTAGAAAAAAATCCCTACATGACCTTGAAAAGTTAGGTTATGCTTCTTCATTTATAGTTTGCATTTTATTCAAAATTTACATTTGGATCTTAAGAATCCTCTATTAAATTAAAACCAACTGCTTTAATAAACAAATTAATGATTCAGAGTCCTCAAATAGCACTGGCAGAATTTTAACAAATATTTTGGTTATCACTTAAAATAGTAAAGGAAAAATATTTCTTTTTGCCCACAAAGAAAAATAAAAGTGATATGTCTTAAAACACCATAATAATGCAAAGTTTCTGGGGGAAAAATTATATTGTAGACTGACATACAACTCCACCGAAGTTACCAGAAATATGTTTGTCAAGGGATTTTAGGCACAATATATTAGGACACCAATTTTATTAGAGCTAAAAATTATTAAGTATATATGTCCTTGCATTCCTTTAAAATCCTTAGAACAGCTGGTCTCAAGATGAGCTAACCTGACGTTTAGAAACAAAATATTGTGGCCCTTAGACATAAATGGAAAAACAACACGATCTGTTTGTGGCTGGGAAACAGACACAGACTTCATATGAACATCCTCATTCAGATAGGCCCAATGTGGTTATCAACTTCATCTCCAGAACAAAACTCCACAGATGAAGGATATACATTCTCCCCCTTCTATTCATCAATTATTACATACGCATAAATGAAGAATCATGAAAAACCATTAAGATAAAAGTTTGCATTTATTCTGCCTGTATTTCTTTAGTTGTTTGACATGAAGTTTTATATTATGACATACCACATGCTAGAGGGCACAAGAGACCGTTTTGATTGTGACGCTAAAGGAACCTATTAGAAATATGAAATCATTATTTCTGGAGGATTCGGGACATTTTTTTTATTTTCCTGTGGACAGCTGTTGGCTATAGAACTAAGGCAATTTAATTCAGGAAAATATCCTAAGTAATGGAGCCAGAGAGGCTAAATCGGAGTGGTAAATATTGCTAAGCCATCATTACTTGCTAAATAGCTATTAGTCATCTCTATTTTTCTACTGCATGCTTAAAGATCTAAAAAGCCATTGCTTGCAATACCTTCTTAAACAAAACAGAAAAATCTATCCTCTAAAACCACAGAAGTCTGCCAAGGTAGCCTTGAGGGTCTAGTTTAAACCCCTGAAGTAAAGAATTCCACATTTCAATGATTTAAGTGGAAATAAAATGAAATCCAGGCTCAGATTTTCCTCTGAGAGAATAGTGGTGAAGAAACAAATAAATACAAAGAGAAATGATCACTGTAGAACAGATAGCATGAGAAAAAGAATTGCAAGCAGTGTGTAAAAACAAATCAAATAAATCCAAATGTCCAGTCATAAACAACTAATGAATGAGAACTCCATATACATTGTACAGTTTATGTAGGATTTAGTCCAGGGCATGGCTATCTGTCTGTACAGGTCTTGCTGCAGAAGGGCTATTGTAGCTCTCAGACTTTATATAGGTCTTTTTTTTTCCAGAAAGAGAGAGCATAGTCTTGTTTGAAATATTTGTCACCAGAGAAGTGCTATCTAATTAAAATTACCAAGGAATAGATAGAAGTATCCTGATAATTAACCTTATGTAGGCAATAAAAGCTAAACACATGACTAAAGCAAAACTAGTTGGTGTCCTGTGTGTTTAACTAGTTTGTGTCTCTTGTATTTATATTCCAAGAGACAAATCCATCCCACTCAGAAGCCATATAAGTTATTTCAGAAGAAGTTTGCTGTGGGTTGGGTAGAAGATGGAGACTGAGAATGACATTTGCCATCAAAAGGGGACTCAGACTGCAATGCTGGGAGCAAATCTGCCCTATTACCAAATCATTGACTCTGGCAACAGGAAACACATTAAATTCAAAAGTATATTTACCACTTATTATAACACTATGTGTGCCTCTTTCCATTTAATTATGGGCACCATGGATGTAAAGCCCCAAAGCTCTATGGTAGAACCAAGGCATCAGTGGCAAGGATGAGCTTCAAATGCAAAGTATCTTCAAATGTAAATCAGAAAAAAAATAGTAACCAGGTAGATCATATTTCTGCTTATCCCAAATCCAACTCAAATGGGACTGAGGAACTGCTAATTAGAAGAGATTTGCCTGCTCTGAGTTCTGAAAAAATCCACATGACATATGCAGTAGGCTGCAGACTACAGAAAGACTTCTCAAAGAAAGACCAAGAGCAAAAATGTTTTAAGTGTACATGCTAAAGTAGGAGCTATAGTTTGATGAACGTGTTGAATAGGTGTTAAAAGGGTGTTTTCTTTCATACATGTGTATGGGAATAATAGCAGAAATGGAAATTTGATGGATTTACTTACAAGTACTGATGAGTTTTAACATTGATTAATATTTCAGATCCAGTTCAGAGTACATATATGTATTAAAAAAAATACTTGCTATCACAGCACTGGTATGGCTTTCTCTGTGTGAAGCTGAATGATATTAGTAAGTCCATAAACCCTTAAATACTATAGTTCTGGGGATTTACCCTGTGTAGTGGTTTTTTTGGGTACAAGTTGTTTTCATCTTAAAGAAAGCACACATCTACATGTTAACACGTGTATTATTGTATCTGGTCAGAAAGTGCTCAAAAAAGAACACGGGGGTGGCCATGATAGCTCAGATGTGGAAATATCTGCTATCTGAAGATAGGAGAGGTGAAGCCTAGTAGTTTTCAGAGTAAAAAAGTTTTTAAGGTAACATTCAACCACTAAAAGAGATGAGAATCCAGGCTGCAAGCTCATAACCAATGTGACACATTGTGGAAATCAGTAACATAGAAACAATATGTTGTAATGACCTATTTACTTAGAGTTCATTATTCAGCTGCCAGACCTCCCTGCACTGTCTTGATAGAGCTCCAGATGGAATGTGTATCCCAGCCAAGAGGCAAAAGGATCTGTGACTTCAGCTGCTAACAGGGCATTTTTGTTTGTGGAGGAATTGTTTTTCTTTGTCATTAAAAGTCACCTAAACAAGAGGCTGTGGTTCCCTAAGCAGTGATGTAATGTGGTATGAGAAATACTTATGTGACATAGTGATGGTTATGATTATAATGACATGATTAATTGTTCTGGTTTTGGGTTTGGTTTTGGTTTGTTTTGTTTGTTTTGTTTTTAACAGGTCTTAAAAAAAGACAGGTGCCATCACAAAAATCCCTTGATTTATGCTAGCAGAAAAGAAGATGAAGAATTTGTGTTCGTAACCAATCACAAAAAAAATCTACTTTTGAGTAAAGAAATTAGCTTATTGTGTTGTGCTTTGATATATTTTAAGCACGGAAGGATTATTTATTCAGTACACTGAATAATATCTCAGGCAAATTCAATCTCTGACATCATTCTGGAAAGAATATAAAAGAGCATCCTGAAGCTACAATTGCTACAGGCATCTCTAAGAAGTGCAGAATGTACTTTTCACATTGTATCTAATCACAGAATACAGCTTCTGTGTCACAACACTCAAAGGCAATGGAAAAACAATGAACGATCAAGGTTTGCAACAAAATTTGAGCCTTATTAAAAAATTACAACTCATGAAAGCAACAGAACAAATCAATAGAGACACCAGAACAAAGTAACAGGTGTTCACTGGTGTATGAATGTCTCGATACAAACACAAACATTTTGCCGTAATCTGGCCAAACACAGGTAGATGGCTTTTATTGTGAAGCTGAAGAGGAAAAAACAAAACAAAACAAAACAACAACAAAAAACCCAAACACAAAACAAAAAAGCAAACAAACAAACAACAGAAAAAAAAAAAAAAACCAAACATAAAAACCCACACAACTTTTCTCCACTGTATTTATTCCCTAACTCTTATCTGAAAAAGACAACCTCCTCCCAGTACTTTCTCTTGCAACACATTTCTAAACGAGGAATGTAGTTCCTCCCTCCTGCCTACATCCTTAAAGCAGACAGTCTTCCCCAGTGCATTGTGATGAACTGATATTTCCTAGTCCATGAGATGTAAACACCAAAGCAGCTGAAGAACTATTTACATTAAATACTGTCCCAAGAAAATAAAATTAAATTAAATTAAAAAAAAAAAAAAGAGTTTTTAAGCAGCTCATTTAATCTGTGTAATCTGTGAATGAAAAGACATGAAAAGACAGGGTCTATGTGTCTGAGGAGGATCTGGACCAGCCTTGCAACACAGACAGCATTTGCAGTAAAAAAAATCTCTCTTTTTTTTAAAAAATGTTTAACCAATTCAGGAGTGGGATTTTTATGGTTACTTACTATATAGGGAACTGGAAGATTGATGTTTATTCCGGCTTTCTGTTATGTAGGTCTATGTTCCTATGTTGTACTTAACATTTTTTTCTCAGCCTTGGAATTGTTTCCTTCTTAAAGATGGAAATATCCAGTAGAACTCTCATAACATTTATAATGAGCTGCTATGTATCAAAAGGTCTGGAAATCCTAAATGAACCAAAACCAGAAATCTAACCTGAAATAAAAGGTAGCTCAAATTTATTATCCAAGATGGTAATTTACACATTTGATGTGTGATTCTCAAATGATCAAAGTGTGTGCATCTCTCTTTTAAAGGTCAGAACACAATGTGTTCTCCTCAAAGCTCCCTTACTAACACAGATGGATTGACTTTGAGGAAAACCATGTACTCCATGTACTTGTATTCTTTATTTATCTATTTAGACTTTTATCCCAAATGGTGCCTTTCAGATTCTCTAGGCATATTAAACCCATTAAAAGCAAACATTTTAAACAAAACACATCAAAATGCTCTTAAAAAAAGAAGACAGAGTTCTTAAAAAAATTTCCCAAACTACATGAGACATTGTAAAAAGTGTGCAAGAAAATCATATGAGGCCAGGAAAAATATTTTATTTTCCTGGGAAAGTGAAATCTAGGATTACCTGTTGCTTCTGTTGCTGAAGCACTGAACACTAGTCTGAATATTAATTATTATAATTAACATTATTTTGCATTTGCATTGATTTTACTTTCCTTACTGGGGATCTAAAAATACTGATTATGCTTATGGCAAATTTCCAGGTGACTTCAATGGGACCAGGATAAAACACCACGGTCACTGTCACCTCCTTGGTTTGTTTATGAACATCTGGAAGGTTATAATGTTCTGATTTGAGCCTGACATGAAAGACTACAACCCCACATCTAATAACCAAATGCAGTGGTTTGGTATCCTGTGTTGAAGTGTGTGTGTGTCTTTGCAGAGGGTGAGGGAGAACTTAACTATCATAATGCTCAATGAAATTAAAGCAGCCATATTTAAACCTAGACATTTCAGCCAGGTCCCTCATGTCTAACAATACTTTTTTGACAGGTTGACATTAGTGAAAATTTAGGGAAGAAATAGTTCCAGCAATTTAAAAACAGAGTAAGAAACACACAAAAAGAGTTTGTTAAGTAAAGCCCAAGTGGAAAATGAGTCTGGATTTTATAGCCACCAATGGGAAGACGTACCAAAATTATATTGAAGTCATATTTGAATATCATATTTAAAAACCCACACTGGACTGTCTTTCAATTACCAGCCCTGTGGGAAAACATACAGTTACATGTCATTACAATACTAGTTGGTATGGCTATGTCTCCAAAAAGGGATTAAGTCCCTTCTCCCTCTCACACACAGATTTATGGCTGATGAACACATAAATTGAGCCATTGCAAGGTCTTGTTCTTATTCTGTGAAACATATTACAGTGGCCTGACTACCTCAAGACAATCCTGGGGTTTTTTTTTTATTCATGGTAATGTGAGAAATTCTTAAGCCCGTAAAAAATATAGACTTTTTTCTTTGCTGATGCTGTTTCATCTGCAGATACTGATACTTGTAATGTTTACACATATAGCTCTGACCATCCCATTCCTTTTACCAAGGCAAAACAAATCCATACTTTAATAGCTTAAGAGTAAAATGTAAAACATTCCTCTTTGAAAAAAAGCCTCCCCATCTATGGAATATTCCCAGAAGAAAAAGGAAAGAACTTCTGATAATTTTAGTGTGGACACCACCATAGCGAGGAAAGTAGAAATGTAAAAATTGCAGTCATATTGATGTTTATGCTGGGGATAAATATTATGCAATGAGGAAAAAAGTCACTCAGAATAGTATATATTTGAACAAGCACATCCATATAACTAGAAGTGAAATGAGATACAAGTTTTGTGATTAACATTCAATTTTAAAGTACATAAAAATAAGACAGAGGTGCCAGTGTATAGTTTAAAAAGTGTTTGAATTAAATTCCCAAGAGCAAGTCAGTGTCTGAAGGACTAGAGAAATAAAAGTTTGGTTTGGTGCTGTTGAAATAGAAAAAAACATGTTTGTTGCTCACTGTCCTTGTCTGTTTTCCTTGCATATTACAACACCTAAAATCTTTAAGACTGAAATAAAGTAAAATCCTTCTATTAGATGCAACAACTGTGCAGCTACTGTATAATTAAATCTTTCTCCTTCCACCTTTGATGCTCTAATTTCCTTGTAAATGATAGTCTGCTTTTCTTACTTAACCCATACAGGAATTCTGCATACTTAATGCATTCTGTGAAACCTCCCATGTGGATCTGTGTTTTTGTGGATATATGATGAAAAGGTAGACTGGAACATATTATGAATTTATCAGAAACCCAAAGGAGAAGTATGAAAACAAAAGGGAGGAATCCAAGGCAGGTGCAAATGCAATGAACACTGGTTTGCTTTTGGGACCATTACTTGCTCTTTGTTCAAAACTACAGAACTTGGAAAGGAGTCAAATTAAATCAGGAGATGTATCGAGGAAAACAGAAAATAGTCTTTACTTCAGTTTCCTTTTTAATCATCAGCAAGAAATGAGATCTTCCCCATATTTTGCCTTCATTTTTAATGATCTTTTCTTAAAACCAAACCCAATATTTCTTCAGAACATACTGTACCCATTATAAAACCATGGACAACTACAAATGTTTCCATAAAGCAAATTAGCACTGAACATGACTGCTGCCAATAACCACTCAGCTGAGAGAGAAAATAAACACTTTTAGTCCATCATTTGACTTGATTTGAACTGTGATTCTGGATGTGATCAGAAGTGCAAAAGCTGCATTTCTAGTGGTGCAGGATGACATAGGAGAGACTGTCTGTCACAGAATCACAGAATCACAAAATCACAGAATGGTTTTGGTTGGAAGGGACCTTCCAAGGTCATCTAGTCCAACCCCCCTGAAGGTAGCAGGTGTGGGATCTTGGCTGGAAGAAAAAGGATCCTGTTATCAGGAACTGTCCTTGAACCATTGGAAAGAGTATGAAGGAAGAAGAACGGTGCAGAAAAGACAATGAAGCAAGAAGATAAAGCAGAACAAAATAAAGAAAAACAGGACGTGGGGGTACTGGGTGAGTTAGATGATAGCCAATTGTGTAGTAGATTTAGGCGTGTGAACAGTGTGTGGGCTATCATGTATCCAATCATCATTGTTGTTGGTGTGCGTGATCAGTAAAGCTTGCTCTATAAAACCAAGGGATGTACTGATAATAAAGGTCTTTGCTTTATAACTCCCATGGAGTTGCCAAAGTCCTTTCTCCCACCACAAGCAGGGACATCTGCAACTAGAGCAGGCTGCTCAGAGCCCCAGCCAACCTCACCTGGAATAGTTCCAGGGATGGGGCATCTACCACCTTTCTGGGCAACCTGGTCCAGGGTCTCACAACCCTCAGTGTAAAAAAATATCTTCCTTCTCTCTAGTCTAAATCTCCCTCTTTTTCTTTAAAAGCATCATTTGTTGTCTTATGACAACAGACCCTGCTAAAAAGTCTGTCCCCATTTTTCTGACAAGGTCCTTTAAGTACTGAAGGGCCACAATAACGTCTCTCTAGACCATGTCATTAAGCTCCACATCCAATCTTTCCTTAAACACCTCCAGGGATGGCGACTCCACCACCTCCCTGGGCAGTCCATTCCAGTGTCTAATCACCCTTTCCACGAGGAACTGCTTCCTAATATCCAACCTAAACCTCCCCTGGCACAGCTTCAGGCTGTGCCCTCTCATCCTGTCACTAGTTGCCTGGGAGAAGAGCCTGACCCCCACCTGACTACAACTTCCTTGCAGGTAGTTGTAGAGAGTGATAAGGTCGCCCCTGAG
The DNA here is from genome assembly GCA_033439905.1 of Ceryle rudis. Taxonomy (NCBI): domain Eukaryota; kingdom Metazoa; phylum Chordata; class Aves; order Coraciiformes; family Cerylidae; genus Ceryle; species Ceryle rudis. The sequence continues at coordinate 54,438 of JAAGNO010018179.1, forward strand.
TCTCCTCTTCTCCAAGGTGAACAACCCCAGCTCCCTCAGCCTTTCCTCATAAGACTTTCCCTCCAGTCCCTTCATCAGCCTTGTTGCTCTCCTCTGGAGAGTAAATCAGCTCTGAATCCACCCCCAACTTAGTGCCTAAACAGAACAAAACCATTGCACTGGATAAACCTTCTTATTGCCCAGTCACCAAAAGTCATTTCACTCAAAGTTTGTCTTTCTGTCTGCTCCTGCCCATTCCTGCCCTTTCTCAGGCACATTGAAGAGGTGTTCAGCACACTAATAAATAGGAGGTATACCTATTTCAAACTGTCTTGCTTGTCAGGAGTATTTACATGTCAGAAGAGCCTGAACAATAACTTAGAAACACACACAAAGCACGACCATCAATGGGACCATTTGCTGTCACTGTAACATTGTCCATATGAACAGGGTTGCTAGGTAAGGCACAAATCCAGTTTGTATCATTATACACTGTTTTCTATCATTTTCTATCGCACCTAGACCACAACAATGAATTCTACAGTTAAATTACACAAAATATCTAATTTAAATTTTACTCTTCTATTTGTTTTGAGCCTAACATAGGAGACTACTATTGATAATATCTGTTTCTTGTGTTGTGAAAGCACTCTGTTGTTATTCTTAATTGACATTTTCTTTATCAGCAATCCTTGTACCATACTTCCTTCAGTACTTCTTTTTTCTAGGCTGAGGGGTCCTATTCTACTTAATTACTCTCACATGGAAGCTGCTCCTTATTTTTCATCATCCTTGTTGTCATTCCCTCTATCTTTAGCATTTCATCTATACCCTTATTGAGAAAGGGAGACCAGGCATGCACATGGGCAAAAGGCAAGTTCCCCTTTGATACTCTACCTTTTTCTTACTAATTCCTAATATTTTATTTACTCTTCCTATCACTACTGACTTTTTTATACCCTTAGAACTCCATAATCCTTTTTTCTTTTCAATACTTAGTTCAAATCCCTCCATTATGAATGTAGAATGGAGATTGTTTCCTCACATGCAACTCTTCACATTTGTCACTGTTAAATTTCCTTTCTGAGTTTATTACAATAGCACTCAGTATCAAGAGAGCTTCTCTCACCCCAAGGTCAGCTTTTGGTGTTATTTCTCACTTTTAGCTCCATCAGAAAACTTTGCCATAACCCTACTCAACCTCTGTTCACCAACTCTTTCATTCACCCTTACATTTGAAGACAAAGGTGGAATCTCTGCTTCATGATCCTCAAAATAAAACTATATCCTGAGGGGGAGAAAAACTGCAGAGGAATACACTAACAACTATCACAGATAAGAGTGAAAGAATTTAATATCTCAAGGCTGGGAAAGGAAGGAGATGGGAGTCAGCCAAAGCATTTGGGAAAGAGGAACACCTGGTCACTGACAGCAACTCGGAAGTAACAAGCTGCTAAATACAACAATATTTTAGCTTCAGGATTTGTTGTATAAAAAGACCAAATGATTTATAAACGGAGCAACTGATACTCAGAGAAATTCTGCTTCCAGCTATCAAATGGTGACAATTTCTTTTAAGTTTGCAATTGCTTTAAAATTCTTCTCTTACAACACCAATTTTGTCACTATTAAAAATGTAGCACTGAAGTTTACTTGCTTTTATTATGCAAACAGCTTTTAAAATAGAGGCAGAGACATAAAACTTAAATGCTTTCTTCTAAAAGTGTTGAAATGTATTTTAAATTTGCCTTCTGATGCTACATTAATGTAAGCGTTATGAAGAAAAAAACAGAACGTTACTTTGGAAACCAACAGAGACTTATCACTGGGTGTTCAACTCAATACCTATTAATGCTTATACATATGGTATTAATTCTGTATTAATTCTGTCAAAAGTGATATCATACTCTGAACGTCCAAATTATGACATCACTAAAACAACTTTGCTCTTCGTGGGTTTGGAGCATGACTGTGCCAGAGTTGACTAGAATTTATTCATGCAGCTGATTCTGACAAGTTTGGTTTAATTAGTTCATGCCCTTATAATGAACAAGAGACTGTGTTTTTGAAGATTTGCCAGAATAGTCTCTATTCTCTTCAACTTAAGTGCCAAATGCGTGCACTTCTTTATACTATTTATACCTTCGCCTATAATTACTGTTCCCTAAGGTGTGATTGTTCTATTTCATAAGAGTTTGTGCAGCTGCCAACATGAAGATGTAAATAAATTGTAATACCGTTGCTATGAGGTGTAAAAATCCCACAGCTCATATCCAGACCCTTGTATAATAAACTCAAGTAAACATTCCATTTCCTGTAAGCGATTGTGGTTTGTGAATAGATTTAAAAAAGTAGTGCAGTAAGTCATCACTTTTTTAATGGTTTGCTGAAAACAAAGCTATGTAATCATGAAACAAAAAACAGCTACGTACAAACACTTATTTTTATAAAGGAGAAATATCTACATGCAAAGTTGTACGGTTTGCTGTTATCTGATAGAGTTTGGAAGCTGGACACATTTCTATTTACTGAGGAAAATCTTGAGATGCAACTGATACGTCAAAAGCAAAGACCAAAGAGTTCTACATAAAGGTGGTTTGAAGGTTATCTCTACACTATGTTGAACTTACTGCAACCTTTACAGAGATGTTCTCAACTCCCTGTATTTGTTATTGTGCTGTAGCTTTTTGTATTATGAATTGAACACCATGGGAAGAGTTGAATACAGCAAAAATTCATTCAGATCTAGCCTTCCAATGCAGAGAAAGGGTGGAGGCATTCCTTTCAGCACCATTCACACCTACCATATAAAGAGGATCTCTTCATAGGCCAGGCAAACTCTTGTCACCCTTACTTCTTTGAGGAAAACACTCATGCTTTATTGAAATATATGGTTTGTTATTTTTTCCTCAACTGACAGTGATTAAACAATAATTTGAATCCTCTTTTCTTGTCATAAGAGGTGTCCTGCTGTCTGTTCTCCCAACCAAGATGCACTTTCACTGTAGACATTTCATTTGGTCTGAGAATGATTTAAACAGAAGGCAGGCACATTTCAGTAGGATACATTAGTTCAATACTGGTGACAGGCACACTGTGAAGTTTAAGTGTAAAAACATATCAGTGCTCACATCTTTTCAATAGAGTAATTTTTGCATATGTTAACAGAGCCGATAAATGAATTGTTGGGTGCCAGTGGGAATAAGATGAGCACATCAGTCATGTATGTCTGACTTCATGAGTTAAGCTGACCATGGAGCAGCAATAAAATCTTCAGGCCACTTTACATCAGCAGGTGTTTTACATCATGACACAAATAAGCTAGTTTACACATACTCCAGGATTTTTAAGAGCTTTGCTGGAGTCACTTATCTCAGTGCCTATAAAGCCATGTTGCCTAAAACTCACAAATTCACGTGTTCCAGCTTCAACTGGAAAAGGAAAAGTTAAAAGTAATACTTTCAGTGGCAAGTTGGTGCTTTCATGAGGCTGAGATAGTAGATCAAGATCTGGGATGTAGTATTTATTCACAGCTTGACACTAACTTCTTTCAGGACTACAGTTAACTCGTTTCACCAACACAACCTCCCTTCTCCTCTTTCCCTCTTTTGAACTTAAAATGACCATGTTGATGGCTGTCTGTGATGGTGCATTTCTGGAACAGTTTTTCACTGAGGCCTCAGTTGCAGTTGCAACTGTAGGCAGCAGCCCAATACAAAATATTTTAAAACATTAACCATCACATACACAGCTATGACCTAAACTCCGGTATTTCATATTCTACCAAACCTATCAGGAGGAAAAAAGAGGCCATATCCTGTTGGAAAAAGGGGGAATCCCATCTCTACAATAGTATAATCTATTTCTGGTCCTAATGAACTGTGGGTTATTGAAATTTAAACCAGTCATTAGCCCAGGACTGAACATTACATGGCCTGGGAATAAGTCCAATGTAATTTGGGGGTGGGAGGGTGGCTCAGAATTCCACGTTTGTGAGGAAAGCAAGAAATATTTTCCTGGCAGGTTTGTTTTAGAAAAAATGGCAGCTGTTTTTAATTGCTGGGAGGGTCAGATTGTTAAAAACAGTCCCAGTGGAAATGGATTAGTGCATGGGAGGATGTCAATTTATTACATGTATGTAGTATGTGGAGCTCCACATATTACATGTATGTACACACAAACACTCAACATTATGGATTGGTGTAAAGGCATCGCTGTTGACATGGCTTTGGAGTGACTGCATTATTCATGAAAAGCAAAGCTATAAGCAAGCTACACGAGTTGCACAAACTGAATGCAAGTTAAGCCCTTTCCATCAACACCACAGACTGCATGTTTCCTTTAGGACAGTATGTTTTTCAGGAAAATTATTCTAGAAATGCGTAAGTAATTTGAAATGGCCATGTGCTTTCTCTCCAGTTTTTTGTTCCTCTCTCTGTAAAGTTGGATCGTTTCTCAAAGTGTATCATGAAACTACATCCTTCAAAAAGGAGAATGAAATAAGACTCATTCTTGTAGGGTAGATATCTCAAAAATCAGTGTATAAAACATAGGGCTTCATGTCTGCTAACACTGGAACATCATTATATCCTTCCAGTAGACACTCTTAAATTAATATTCATTATCATTCTTGCTTAATGAGGCCTTGGTGTAAGTTATATCCAAGCCTTTGACTAGAATCCCAGTATCAGTTCTGTTGAAATAGGTCAGGCTACTGCAGGGCAGAAGTCTGACTGAGGGGCCGGGCTGCATTCGTTTAGAAACAGGAACAGTATTTCCATAATGTACCCAAGACCTTGTAGTAAAATAATATGAGAATATACTCTGCTCCCACTCAGTTTTTCTTCCAGTTTATGCTTGAGGACCATGTGGTTTAATTAGAGGAGGTGTCTCTGTCAGACACAGATAGTCCTATTTAAATGGTGAATGTCATCAGGAGGTTAAGAAATGTGACCACTGTAATGTCAGGGTTTGGATCCAAAACCAGAGCCTGCAGGTAAGAACCTGCTGCAAGACAAGACAGTGCTAAATCTTTCACCAACTTAGCTGAGATGAGAGGAAAGGGCAAATCTTCAGCCTGATGCTGTTAGACCTGTTCTTCATCCACCATCAGTCAGCAGCTTCTACCTCTTTGCCACTTTCTGCTCATTTTTTCTCTATGCCCATGCCATGCCAGTCCTTACTAGGGGACTTCCTCATTTCCCCAACAGATTTTCATGATGGTTTTGTTTCAGTTTCAAGGAAAGCAAAACATTTTGGAAAAAAATAAGAAAGAAACTTTGTTGTATCATTTTCACTGCTGATTATTCTCATCAATTATTTCACTTAGAGTTACCTGTAATTCTCTAAGTGACTCATGTACTTTTTAAACATTTGCTGCTGTTCTCTATTTCAACTTAGAATCACAGTTCAGATTAAATTGTTCTTTCCTACTAATAGTTAGCTACCCCTTTTTTTCTGTCTGAGTTCTTAGGAGGCCTTGTGAATTGGTGCTTTCCAGTTTATCAGTTTATTGCCTGGGGTTTTTTTACCAATACCTCAACCTCAGTGGAAAGACTCCTAATATAAACATGGGGTCAGATTTTTTCCTAATATCTATATTTTCCATTACTTTGCAAGGGTGAAAAAAGAAAATCATCCAATTTTCTCATACAGTTCCCAACTGAGACACAAACAAAAATACTGTTAGTATTTTTGGTTGTATCTATGATGACTCCTCATCTCATATCTTAACTTTTACCTCCATAACTCTCATATTCTATAATATCTGCTCCTTTCCTTGAATTGGACTAGATTACTATTTTCTCAGGGTTACCATTTTGTCTTAACATATTGAACCTTGTGATCTAACTATACTAGCTTTTAATTGGCTTTCTATGTTCTTATTTGTTAAGGTGCATTCATTCCTCTGTGACTCTTGGGACACCTAAGAAGCCTCCATGCTGAGTGTAAGGATTTTAATTTCCTTACTTTTGACTTTAGGGTTTTTTGACTAACTTTACACTTGAAAAAAATTTCATTATCAAAAGTTTAGTGTCACACTCCCACATTTGGTTCAATCACTCCCTTGAGAATGTTGAACTTAATTATGCTGTGGTCACCATTAATTTGTGGTTCAGCAATAGTTACTTCTTGAACCAACAGTTGTGTATTACATAGGACAGAGTAATGTTCCCTCATGTGTGCTGTAGAACCAACTGCTATAAAAAATATAGTCTGAGAGGTCAAATCGTGCATTGGAAAGGATGAATTTCTATGCCGATAGTTGAAATGCCCCATTAGAGACATTTATTAGTCTTGGTTGCCTTATTTGTGCCTGCTGACACTTCACACTTCAATATTAATGGTACATCTTTGCATGACAGAAAATTCTGTCATAGGTTACGAAAATTGTAGCATGTGCTTTCATACTGAATTGACTTCCAATATCAAAAGTCTCTGCAGGGCAAAAGATTTGAAAATGTTGGAAAAAAATGTAAGGTTGGCATGATGTTCCCAAAAACCATTGTTTCATATTATTTTAATTATTTGATGGTTAGTAACTTAGAAGCTACACTAGTATCCTTATAAACAGTGTTTTGTCACTTCTAGTCTGTTCATTCTTCTTGTGTTGGTTTCTGTATTCACTGAATTCTTCTGCATTATTATGATGCTATATTATAAAATGATGTATTTCTTCATCATTTTAAGACACTGTGTTCCCTACTGTTGACATATAACCTAGTACTCTGTAACCACTTGACATACTAATTTGACAAAAAATGTCATTCACAGATGTTCAAAATACAGACATCTTTACTAACCTTTCCAGATTTTTTTTTAATTTCATGTTCTATTTGTTGAAAATATGTATCTTTTTTTTCTAACTTTTACCACATATTAAAGTGTTAGGAGACAAAAAGAAAAGCCTATTAATTTTTCTTTACTGTACCCGTAGGACATAATATTTTCAAATGCTTTCCTGGATTTAAAGAGATTTAATTGCTTAGTTTTGTTCTGTACTGAAGTATTCCTGTATGAAGTACTATTCTGAAGCATCTGATTTCAGTATGGTTAGACACTTGCATATGTTATATAAAGACATGCTATGCAAGTTATATATCATATAAATCAGGCAATGATGCCAGGGAGCATAATGGATGAATAAGGAACTCCTGGCCAAAATCAAACACAAAAGGGGAATCTGCAAAGCGTGGAAGCAAGGACAGGTAACCTGGGATGACTACAAGGAGATTGTTCATGAAAACCAGGTTAAAAAAGCTAAAGCCCTGATGAAGTCAAACCTGGCCAGGGGCATTAAAAATAGAAAAAAAATCTACAGGTACGTCAGAGAAAAAATTAAAACAAGAGAGAATGTGGGGCTTCTCCAGAGGGATGCATGTGACTTGGTTACCAAGGATATGGAGAAGGCTGAAATACTGAACAACGTTTTTGCTTCAGTCTTCACTGGTAACCACTTGAGCCACACCACCCAAGTCACAGAGGGTATTGACTGGGTCTGGGAGAGTGAAGAATCACCCAGGGTAGGAGCAGATCAGGTCCAGGAACACCTAGAGTACCTGAAGATGCACAAGTCCATGGGACCTGATGAGATACATCCACGGATCCTCAAGGAACTGGTGGCTGAAGTTGCTAGGCCACTAGCCAACATATTTGAGAAGTCATGGCAGTCTGGTAAAGTTCCCACAGATTGAAAAAGGTGAAACATAACCCCCATTTTTAAAAAGGGAAACAAAGAAAACCCAGAGAACTACAGACCAGTCAGCCTCACCTGTGTGCCAGGTAAAATCATGGAGCAGATCCTCCTGGTATCTGTACTAAGGCACATGAAAAATAATGAGGTGAACAGTGACAGTCAACATGGTTTTACTAAGGGCAAATCATGCCTGACTAATTTAGTGGCCTTCTATGACATAGTTACAACTCTGGTTGATATGGGAAGAGCAACTGACATAATCAACCTGGACTTGTGCAAAGCATTTGACACTGTCCCAAATGACATCCTTGTCTCTAAGATGGAGAGACATGGACTTGATGGATGGACCACCCAGTGGATAAAGAACAGGCTAGAAGGTTGCACTCAAAGAGTTGTGATCAATGGCTTGATGTCCAGGTAGAGACCAGTGACAAGCAGAGTTCCTCAGGGATCTGTTCTGGGTCTGGTGCTGTTCAATATCTCTGTCAGCAACATAGACAATGGCATTGAGGGCACCCTCAGCAAGTCTGCCAACGATGCCAAGTTGTATGGTGTAGTGGACTCACTTGAGGGAAGGCCCAGAGGGACCTTGACAGGCTTGAGAAATGGGCCAATGCAAACTGCATGAGGTTCAACAAGTCAAAGGACAAGGTCCTGTATCTGGGCTGGGCCAATCCCAGACACAATTACAGACTGGGTACAGAGTCAGTTGAGAGTAGCCCTGAAGAGAAGAACTTGGGGCTGTTGATTGACAAGAAGCTCAGCATGAGCTGGTAGTATGCTCATGCAGCTCAGAAGGCCAGCCATATCCTAGGATGCATCAAGAGGAGTGTGGCCAGCAGATCAAGAGAGGTGATTCTCCCCCTTTACTCTGCTCTTGTGAGACCCCACCTCAAATACCGCATCCAGTTCTGGTGTCCCTACCTTAAGAGGGACATAGATCTGTTGGAATGAGTCCAGAGGAGGGTGACAAAGATGTTCCAGGGGTTAGAGCACCTCTGCTGTGAGGATAGGATGAGGGAGCTGGGATTGTTCAGCCTGAAGAAGAGAAGACTCTGGGGGGACCTCATAACTGCCTTCCAATACGTGAAGGAAACTTACAGGAAGGCTGGAGAGGGACTATTCACAAAAGTGTCCAGCGATAGGATGAGGCGAAATGGTTTTAAACTGAGGGAAAATAGGTTTAGATTGAATTTTAGGAACAAGTTCTTCAGTACATGGGTGGTGCAACTCTGGAATAGATTACCCAGAGGGGTTGTGGATGCCCCCTCCCTGGAGATGTTCAGTGCCAGGTTGTATGAGGCCTTGAACAACCTAGTCTGGTTGAGAGGTATCCCTTGCCTAGGGCAGGGAGGTTGGATTAGATGATCTCTAAGGTACCTTCCAGCCTAAGCCATTCTATGATTCTATGATCTTTGAGAGTCTGACCCTGGTCTCACTAGAGAGCAGAGAACACCTAAATCTCACAATCAGCTACAAAAAAAAATAACATTTTCAAAAGAGATGGATGAAATATCACGTGCTGAGAGGAGCCAGACTTCAGCCAGACATGTGCAGTGTGCTGATATCCTGTCATTCCTAATTTACAGGGCTCCAACAATTATGGAGGACCATGACTTTTCTGTAGAATTCAGCTCTGTGATGAGCATCTTTAGCAGATGTGCTAAATCAGGGTGTTTCATCCCTCAGATACGGTTAGCATATTCTACACCCTGGCAGAATCTGTTTAAGTAGAAGAAATGAGGCCAATGTGAAGGCCATGGCTTCAATGATATCAGGAGAACCAGAATTACTTATATGCTGATACACAATGGTCTATAATGTTCTGTGTAGTCCATTTTTCTACTTTCTCTGAAATTCTCCACGAGAGGTCATATATGTTAAATAACTAGCCTAAAGCCTTATAGTGAGATTAAAAAGCAGGAATTTGTCTTTTTACAGCTACAATTAGATGCCTAGTAATCAAGAAAGTACGGTGCTGCATTCTAGATCCTGATAGCAAATACTGTGTTTTGGGAATGTTTGTATCTAAAAGACTCATTCAGCCCAGGATATAGATAGCCATGATTTAAACTTCAGACTGTGAAATTCCTCCTCAGACTAAAGCATATATACAAAAAAAAAAAAAAAAAAAAAAAAAGGAGGGGGAAGGGGAAGCAAAGATTTGGATATTAACTTTTGATTTTTACAAGATAGCTTCCAAAGATGGAAAAGGGAAAAAAGCCCACTGATGATGGAAATTCCAATGTCTCAGGTGAAAAAATGCTAATAGAGCTTTTGGATACGGTTTTAAGCTTTGCCAAGAAGGAAATGGAAAATGAAGAGGTTCTTGGAAAATGAAGAGTTTTTGACTGAAGATCAAGACACTGACTCAAGAGAGCTTGAAATTTTACAGAGCCTATTGCCAGCTTGCGTCAGTGAGAACAAGTGGAAACAAACCAACGAAATTTATCAAGTTACACTGGCAGCTGAACCTAAAAGAGAAAGAAAAATATGTTTATTCTTAAATTTTGTGATTACAGCAGCAGCTTTTCTCCCTCACTGTGGCCCTGATTCTTAGTTCTAAATACTTTTATTCTCTTTTTGTTTTCTTTCCCATAGGTTTTGCATTATCCAAAGGGTCCAAAAGTTTCTTTGTTTTAATTTATGCAACAAAGGGGTTAATATTCCTGATGTTTTCTCTGCTGGCATGCCAAACAGGGTCACCAGATGTGATTCATAAGTTGTTCTTGCATGCTGCTTAGCAAAAGCACAGCTGTGGTTACACACTGTGGGTGGAGGGAAAGGGGAAGAGATCTTGACCCCATTGGAGTCAACAGGAGTTTTATTATTTACTTCCACAAAGCCAGGTTTTCAACCCAAGTATCTACGTGGGTCTTACTGTTTGTTTTCCTTTGTTCAAAAGAATCGTTACTGTCACCATTGCTAGATTTCATAGAGATTAGATGTGAATCAATAATGTGTTTACTTATTATTACAACCACTAATCTACAATATTGGGTGACATGTAAAACATGATTAAAGGATTTAACTCATGATGAAGCCTTATTTTGTTAGAAAAAGTAGAGTTTCCATCATTTTCTTCAAAGTGCTTACTTTCCTGAAAAAAATATTGGTATCTAAATGTTAGCATTCATATAGAAATATTTTATTAATATTTCATTAGTTTGTCTCCCCAACCATCCTGTTTCCTGTTTCACAATTTTAAAGTGTTTTGAAAAAATAATCTAACTTTTTCATAGGCAAAGATGTAGTTGTCTCTAGCACTGTCTGCAGAATGTTCACTGAACCTGGTTCTCAGCATCATGTTTGTTTCTGAAATATAAAAAACTGTAACTTTAACACAATCACAGATTTAACAGAACTTTCTGTTTTATTAGTGCATTCTGTCTAAGTTGATTCTAAGTACATTCTTACTAACTCAACAAGAAAAACTGAATTTAGCTAGAACTATGGCTAAAGCAGCGTCTTAAAATGTTATTTTAACTACATGAGTATGAGGAACATAATTTCAGATGAGAAAATCACAGCTAAGTTTATGTTAAGAAGGATCCACTTTCCACTTATGTGAAAAGTAATCTATGATCATCATTTTCCATGATCTTAGCTCCTCTTACACTTCCATCTACAATAGGTAAGGCTTTGATACAAAATCATCTAATCCCTCTGGAAATGAGTGCTCCATGGTTTCTCTAAGTATTGGACAGGCACATATGTGAGACTGGAAATGTAATTGCAAAGGGACATACTCAGTTTGGCCTACTAATTTTCTTCTTGTAATTGAATTCATCTCTCAGCTGGTTGACTGTAAAGCAGCTAGACGTGTTTAACTCCTTTACAGAGCTTGTATAAAATACAATGACTATTCTTCTGCTTCTGCTGTCTTGGCTTTAACAGGACCAAATAAGATCCATTGACAACCAAAATAATTACGTCCTTGTAGGGGAGGTGTTCCAGTCCTGTGATCATCTTTGTGGCCCTTTTCTGGGCCCACTCCAACATGTTCACGTCCTTTTTGTGTTGGGGGCCCCAGAGCTGGATGCAGTGCTCCATGTGAGGTCTCAAAAGAGCAGAGTAGAGGGGCAGAACCACTGCTCTCAACCGTCTGGCCACACTTCTTTTGATGCAGCCCAGGATACAGTTTGCTTTCTAGACTGTACTTGGACATTTTTGGCTCATGTTGAGCTTTTCAACAACCAGCACCTGCAAGTCTTTCTCCTCAGGACTACTCTCTATCCATACTCCTCCCAGCCTGTATTTATGCTTGGGATTGCCCCGACCCAGGTGCAGGACCTTGTGCTTGGCCTTGTTGAACTTCATGAAGTTGGCATGAGCCCACCTCTCAAACCTGTCAAGGTCCCTCTGGATGACATCTGTTCCCTCCAACGTGTTAACCACACAACACAGATTGGTGTCATCTGTAAACTTTCTGAGGGTGCACTTGATCCCACTGTTCATGTCACTGACAAAGATGTTAAATATCACTGGTCCCAGTACTGATCCTGAGGAATACCACTTGTCACTGGTCTCCCATTCAAAAATAGTTGTGGTTACAGACTGATGAGAAAAACAGAGTCTGTCTTGAAATGTTTTCATAAAACAAATGTTAGTATATGTTCGTATCATTTATGTACTTACTAATTTACTCACTGTACATGCAATGTACAGTACTAGTACAATGTACTACTAGTACAATGTTTTCACCTCAGAACTCAGGATAGTCTTTCTTTCAACACACACACACACAAACACCATCAACACTCATTAGCTAGATATTGAAGTAAGGACAGTCATATTCTGTTTCTCAATATTCCAGGTTACAACAATGACCTGAAGGCAGTTGCTGTTTGACTCATTACAGAGTGAAAAAATTGTAATACTTGCTTCCGAGATTTGATCTGAAAACAGCATTGAAGAAATATGCACATTTGTATGGGTATTATGTCTATTCTAGTATATTCTGAGTCCATACTACTAATTTTTCTAGCCTTTGAAAAAGAAATTAACAAATGCAAACTCCCTGCTAGTCCAGGACCTTTGCTAAATTCCAGGTTGAACCCAGGAAAATGTGCTTGCTGACAAAGGCCAAAACCACCCAGGGACTGCTCTAGCAGTTTCAGAGTGTAGATGTCTCAGTTCCGGTATCCAGGAAGTTCCTTGTCTCTGTTTAATTTCATAACAGAGGTGTAACCGGCATTTGCTTTTGTACATGCACCTTTTCTGTGACGTAATAGTGTATCAGTTTCAATATTTCAGTAATACTGTGCCTATTCTGAACACCAGACCCAATCCAAACAGTCCTTCTCCCAAAACTGCATATAAATTACTTCACAATGACCCAAAATGAAGCCACTACATAACCAGACAGGACATTTTCAATGTTCTGAAGTTCGCTGAATAAAATAATCTTTGGCTTCTACATAGAACCACTCATCCAAGCATTTCAAGGAACTTTGGAGGCAATAAATAAGGAAAAAAGTTTCCTTTGGGAGAATCTGGAAGCTGTAAAGAGAAAGCAGTTCAAATCATAATAAAAGTTATTAACAACAAGAACCAAACCTGCATCCAACAGAACTGTTAGGCTCTGTTGTGCTGTATTCTTGTTACTATACTACTTTGGTTTGGAAATAACAATTCACATTTCCTTCCTTATACATACTTTGTCTTCATACAGACAGACATCATAACTGTAATGCCTTAGCTGTTACTTTACGCTATGAAAATTTATTGAACAATTAGGAGGGGACATAGTAAAATTGAGACACTGTCCATTAGTCTGGTATCTGGAGACCTGGAGTGCAGAAGAAGGAAATATTTCACCATCTATTTGTCTGGGATAGATGAATCTGTTACAGTGCCCAGAGGAGGGATTTTGAATGGTATTTATATATGATGGGAGATTTTATTCCTAAAAAGTTTAATTCTCACTCTGCACACTGTAAGCCTCCAGTTCAGTCTGACCTTTTGTGGCAGGAAGGATCACACTGAGATGCTGTCCAGAAAGGCTGTTTCCAGTGCCTAGTCATTGGCATCAGGGACCACCTAGATGCATCATCCCTGCAGGAGTTATTGCCCAGGGTTGGGTGGAGGAGCAGGTAATCTATGAGGACAGGAGGGAAGGTGGCAAATAAGCAGCATCAACGCATTGCATCAATGCAGGAAAACTTTCAGCTTCCGCTCCCAGTGAGGTCATGCCAGCGGAGAAGTGGAAGGAGCCTCAGCCGAGACCACAGAAGACAGATTTTATTTTCCATTTAAGCTTTTACCTCACAAATCCATAGCAAGTCATCTCATCAGAAGTTTTTCCAAGGAGAGAACCAGAGGGCTGGTTCTCAATTTAATGAATGCATGTGTCTGGACAACTTCACATTTATTTCTGTTTGAGTATCTTCTTTTCCTTTTTTCCCTCCTGCTGTTCTAGAGTAATATCACTGTTCGTGTCTCTGTGTATGCACAGGCACATATTATGTACAAAATCTCTCTTTTGTAGGAAGCGTCTCTCTCTTCAGCATTTACTCAGAGCCAGAAGAACACAGACACTTACCTACCACCTACATAAAATTCTCCTAGTTATTTCAATTCAGGGAATGATGTTTTATTGGCTTCCAACATAGCATTTTCTCTTTCCATCTTGAATGGCTGATTAACGTTTAACACTATTCAAAAGACACATGGTTTCTACCATTCAAATGGCAGAATTCAATAAAGCAAAGCAAGTTCTACCAGTGCAGATTATAACAAACTCAAAAATTTTACTGGTTTTGACACTTTCTTAAAAAAAAAAAAAAAAAAAGAATCTATAAAGGCTCCTTATAATTAGCAGTATATCATTAATGACAAATTAAAAAAAATGAAAAATGTAACAAAAAAGTAATTTATTCTTTTAAAATTCATTTGGCTTTAACCAGAAAGAATATTCCCTGATCTGAACCTTCTTCTTTTCTCCTGTTTTTGACAGTTATTACTCCTTCAAATTTATAACATAGTTAGAAACTGTTAAAGTAATGATTACAGACTGATTTCCATTTTGATCTTCCTGTTTCACTTGCTTGTAGAATTCCAGAAGCTACTTATTATAGCATGATTTTCCCAGGCTTGTTTTGTGCCTGAATTTTAAAATCATTTTAACAGAAAATGTCCAGCCATTTTTTGTAAGATGAGAACAAAATAGAGGAACTTTACAACGAGTGTTGCAACACATGAAGTAGAGCACCACCAGCAATTTATTAGGTATCAAGTTTCGTACAGGAAAGAACTAAACAGTGGAAGTTTTGAACACAGGGGACTGTGAAGCCCGAAGATTAAAAGGAGATAAGGGACTAAGACAATCTCCCAGAGGATCCATTCCTTGTGTAATCACCAGCTGACAGGATCTAGACTGGATCAATTCATATTCACTCCTTACCCTATGGATTTGCTAGTGGCTACTGTCAGCATCAGTATACTTTTGATTTAAAGGATTCTTTGGGGACTGAAGTGTTAAATTTGGCATGAAAATAGCCATCATTTAGTAACTTGCCTATATAAGACAACTTCCACAGCTAAAAATAGATGCTTTTGAGAGCATAATTACAAAATTTGATGAATAAGGGCAGGGTAATGGAAGATATAAATTCTAGAAGTAGAATTTAAATGTTGTATGTGAAGGATAAGGTTTAACAGGATAAAGTTTTATAGCAATTGACAAGCCTTCAAATGGCCTAAATACTTATGAATCATTGAAAGTAACTGTGGCCAAGCATGAGGGTTCATTTTTAGGCTATGAAATAATTTTGTATGAAATTTCCTAATCTATAATTGTGCTTGCTGATTGCAACAGGTATGTGCTTAATACTGTGATTTTTCCATTACACACTTCAGGAAGTCCTGTCTGTATCAATCCAGATGTCTCACAAACTAACCTGGATTAAAAAGAGAATCCTGAGTAAGGCCTATCAGGGTGATTAATTATTGTTAGGTGACATGACAACCCACATCACTCTCCAAGGATTACCCAGGATTCCCCTTCAATTCCATGTGACCATGTGTGGGGTTTTCCCTGTAGGACTTCCCCATGGTGTCAGGAGATATTGTGTCCTGGGTGAGACAGGAGTGCTCATAGATGGCATTTTGAGGGGGGCTACCATGAGAGATGCTGTGATAGGAGAGGACAGATGATTTTACTGCTGCATCTCATTGTCCAGCCTGCCCCACCAGTTTATTCAACCTGAGCAGGCTCACCAAAGGGTTTCCAAATCTAGTCTGTGATTGCCACTCTCCAAAATTGATCTCTGCTTACTTTAGGATCCCTGTCATCTTTAAAGATTGGGAAAGATGTAGAAAGGACAAGTTTCCATAAAGTATCAGGGTAAACCTCAAATGAACATACTGACTGAGGAAAATGTAGGACATTGGGGAAAAAAAAAAAAAAAAATTCTGCCAGTACCTAGAAAGAGAAAATACAAACCTTTTATGTGATGTTTTATTGTTTGTGGTGTTGGAAGCAGCATACTCATTCTGATATGGTGCTCAGGCAGAAGATTAGATGTGACAAATCAATTGCAAATGGGTGATCATCCAGTGTGTACCCAAAATAGTCCCAGTTATAACTCTCAGCTATTACTCTGTTACCTTGGGAAGAGGGAGAATAGTCAGATGGTATTTTCTCATCTTGTGGGAACTTTGGTTCTTATTAAATATATCAATCATAAAAGTGATATGAAAGTGGATCAACATATAATTACTTGAGTTATGAAAAAAATTGTAGTGGAGAGTAGGAGCAAAAATGTTAATTTTTATTCACTCAAATGTACATGATGAATACATAACCTCTATCACAGACAATACACATAGGAACCGGTCATAGTATACAGGAAAAAATGGAATGGAAAAAGTTCCTTCAACTTAGAAACCTTTGAAGAATTAAAAATGTTCCCATTCTATCTTTAAAATACAGTATAAAATTTTTTTTTTTTTTTTTTTTCTGTAAAAACATAAAAAGACCTGTCCAATCATATAGCAGTATCATTTACCTTCAGGCAAATATGTGAACATAAGTATTCTTGAACGTAAAAGTCTGGCATTCAACTCTCTACTTTTAGCTACTGTTTGGTAGGTTGCTCTCACTAATTATTGCTGGAGCTATTTCTACTTAAAACTAACCCCTGCATCACGGAACTCAACCTTGCTTTGTACCTTCCTATGTGTGCAAATTTGGTTATTTTTCTATAGCTGGTGAGTCTCTCTCTCTTGTGATCTTGAGACAAACATAATCAAAACTGAAAACATTGTTTGTTTTCCCTCTCTCTTTTTTTTTTTTTTTCCTAGAGATAACAAAATATTTTAAAAGCATTTTTAAAATAGTCCCAGCAAATTCTAACCAATATGTCTCTCAAACTGAACAGATATATTTTTCTGGAGCTAAACCACAATTACTGATGGAAAAGGTAATGCAAATAAATTAACTAGTCTTGCAAATAATGCAATTGTTAAACTAATTAATCTTCCAAGAATCCTGGGTAAGATGGAAAAAAACCCAACAATTAAGAAAGAGTAGGGAGGAGGAGTAGGAGGGAATGGTGACCTACATGAAACTGAGGAAACATTTGCTATGTGCATGAAATAAGGCGAGAAAAAAAGTAGAGTTACCTACTTGCATCTTAAGTGAATGCCATAATATAGCACTGCAGTGCTGAGGCTGAGAACTTCATTTTCACTTCAGCTATAGAAGAGAGTTACTTTGGAGTGTTATTATTCCCAAATCTCTCAGGAGGACTGTGGCAGACACGACTGCGCCCACAATCTTGAATGCCATTATTTGAATCTGTCTTTTCTGTGTCACACTAGTTTGAGTGTGTATAGTATATTAACTTTAATTAATTGAGTGTTTATGTGTTAAAAAGTTATTCACTTGTGCACAGAGTGATTTACCAGGATTTATGATGGGAACATTTTATAACAGCAGCATGTGTTTCCCGACAATTTGTATAGGTTCATTCATTATAATTTTTCCTGATGTTTTGCCTACCATATTATTAACTTCCCCAAAGCAATGAAATAGCAGCTTGTCTTCTCACAGCAGAGAAACGAGAGGAATAATTATGAATGTGGAAATCCCAGTGAAAACATGCTTCTATTGAAAGGGCCTAGTGGTCCAAATAGAAGCCTGCTGGATTTATGAAGTCTATAAAAAAAGCAAACATACAGAAAAACAGATGCTTTTTTTCTTCCAAAAATCTTGGAAGTCCTACACTTAGGAAAAAAGGGGGGGATGGAGCAGTAGGAGGAGAGAATGTTACATTTATGCCACTATTAACAATAATTTATATTTTACTATAGGTTATGGAGTCTGAATAAATCATCAAAGTTTCAAGTCTTTGCCATGCGTAACTACTTAATCATTTGGAAGTGTTCTTTTCAAAATGTAAGAGTTTGTGAGCATAGTGTTTGATTTGTTACTCCGTCAGTAGCAAAATCACCCTTGCTTCAAAGGGATAGCTCTTTAGGACTCTTTGCATGTAAGAATTTATAATAATGGGAAAATGAATAGCATTCACCGATGGTGGTAGGGGCATATTTTTTCCAAGCTGTCAGTGAGGAGGTAGGGGGAAAGCCTGTGAAATCAATTCCAGAAAGTGTTGTGGATCACTGGTTATTTTACAAAGATCCAAAGCTGACAGGACCACCATAGTCATTTGTGTTTATTGTTCAAGAGGGTGCTTTTTTGGACCATCCTTAGCAAAACCAACCTCATTTAAGAAAAAAGAAAAAGGGGGGCTGGGGGGAGCAAAAGGGAAGCAGGAGGCAGTGTAAGCAATGAGCCTGCTCCAAGCCCTGATCTAGGACAGTCTTCCCCACCACTGCCCCGGGCCTACCCCTTTTTAGGCACTTTGTATTATTACATGTGCGCTCTTCATTGTTATTTCTCACAACAACCCAGTCTGCTTCTGCACTCTGTCGTCCGGGTGGCCACTCATAAAAAATGTGATTTACATTCTTGTTTCACTCTCACCACCTTCTCACTTCCTGTTGCTTCTGCAGCTGATGCTTTGCTTGCCTTTTCTGTTCTTTTAATTTGAAAACTGAATTGATGTACATTTGTTTATTGCTATTACATTTAATGGATGCAGCTGAGGAAAAAATAGACCACTGTCATCAGAATTGTCCTAGACTTCTTTTAAAATGAATGTATCTATAATAAATTCTTCAAAATAATAAAAAAAAAATCTGAATTTGCTGGAGGTGGTTAAGTAATTCCAAAATACAAGTGAAGAAATTTATCTCAGTTGTTTCTCATCACATCCCAAAATTTTTAACACCTAAAAATATTTACATAAAAAATATTATTACACTTAGGTTAGAACAACATCCATTATAATGGGTTGAAAGTTCTTTCAATGTCATTGAAAAGCTGAGCAAAATACGAGAAAGCTAAAAATTGGAGGGACCACATGGTGACAGTGGTTTTCATAGATGAAGTCAAGGAGCTTGAAAGTACGTGCTCACCTTTTGCCAGGATTCAATCTCAAATGGCCGAACTCAAGTCCTTTGAAAGCATTAAGACAATTTACCCCTACTGAGAAGCTGCCCCTGTGAATATAAATCCATGCTATGGCAGAATAAAAGGGTCACTTTGTGTTAATTCTGTTCCACTCAGTAGCAAAGGCTGAGCAGAAATATCTGTCATCAAGTGGAAGCCCTCTGACTGGCCATACATTTTCTGACGTAAATCTCATGGATTCTTATAAAAGGGTGCCTGTCCTGAGTTCTCACTGGAGACTAGAAGTAGCTCTTGCCTTTTGTAGAAACAGCCAACAGCTATGGCTGTTTTTTTTGTTTACATATTTTTACATTGTTTACATATTTGTTTACATATTTGTTTACATATTACATATGTTTACATATTGCCTTGTTTGCTTTAAATTCAGATAACATTTTCTTTATTAGGGATAAGGGAAGAAAAGTAATTAGCTGGAAGAACTTCTGAACAGGTGAATAGATTCAGAGTTCAAGTATGCACCCAAGATTTTGCTGCTCCCTTGAAATTTATCTAAATTGATCTGATTTATTTCCAGAGCTAAAGAATGATGCATCATCCCCACAGTCTTCCAACAGGTAAAGCAATCCTCTTCTGCTCCCTACTCCCCAGTGGCAGTCTGCTCTATTACCTAAACATTTCTTTTTAAGGGATAAACATAAATTACTAAAATGAAGTAATTAAATTCACTCCCACGTTGTATGGCTAACTTAATGACTGTGTTCATTTGCTTCATATCAAATGATTTGGTGGACACTGGCTTCTACTTTATTTGAGATGTAGAGGGACCATAAAGAAACAGAGGTGAAAAAAAAAGAATCAGCATTCTAATTGTGGAAAGTAAGGCAAGGGAAAACAAAGAGACTTAAATGTGCCCAGACAGAGTACATGACAGAGTTTTAAATCAAGCTCTGATTTCCCTACCTCCTGTGCAGCCTTCTTAGCTTGAGAACAACTTTGGTACAAAACCTTAATACTGCTAAACTACTAGGTTTAAGCTTTAGCTAGTATATTTATGTTATGGTACACTTCTGCAAAACAGTGAGTGCGATTTAAAAGACTTTCTGCAAGTCAAGGTACAGCAAGTACATACACTTACATCCATAAGCCAGGGAACAAGGGCTCTTACTCATGGTTAATAGCTCTAGTCATTGGGCTTCAAGGTAAAGAAAAGTGAAGTCTTCACAAGGATACTAAAAGATTTATAAAATCATGTAGGAAAGAAAAGAAAAACATTCAGAATCTCTCCATGGAGAAAAAGGGAAAAAAAAAAAAAAAAAAAAAAAAAAAAAAAAAATAAGCAAAAGGAGCAAGTTCAGAGGCTATCAGGACTAAAATGAACTTTTTTTCTCTGCTTTGAAAAACCTTCAAATACAACAAATATTCCTCAGACTGAAACCTCTTTGATTTTAAATGTTTCCCAGTGTCTTTCTTAAGTGTTTTGTTTTAAATGATGAAGTCTTAATAAATACTGGACACATAATAAGCTTCTGTGGGATTTGGACTTTATCCCACAAGTGAGAGGAAGACCTCATAACTCAAAGAGTGATGAAGCCGCAAGAGAGTTATGAAGGTTTTTCCGCACTAGTGGGATTAATTCCATATTCCACAGATGCCCATTATATAGAGGTTCTCTGTTTATACCGCAAGGAGGTAAAAAGCTTTTTTTTTATTAGATTAAAATGTCAGGGTTGAATATAAATGTCTTAGTCAGAAGAGTAAAGAACAGCTGCCTTGTGGTGTCACAAAACATCCTGAAAACAGTGGCTGAGTTAGTGGAGAGACATGAATTGAAAGTATTTTGTATAGCCAGCAGGCATCACTATGATCACTTGTTCCCCACAGCAGTGTTCTCACTTTCTGCAATGGGAAAAGGAATATTTATCTTTTGAATAAGATCTGTGAATTAGTTTTCTTTATCATTTCCAGCATTCAAGACAAACAACAGGCCCTGTTTCTACTGCTTTTGGGCTTTGCTGCTTCATGACATTGAGACAGGTCTTCCCAATACACCAAGGTCACTGACAAAGGAAAAGGTGAACTTACCGAAAAATAAGCTGTCCCATCTAGAAACGAAAAGAACCTCCAGTCCAACCTTCTGCAGCCCTAAAAGACCACTGAAACTCAGCTAACCATGTCCCAGAAACAAGAAGTGTATTCCATAGGAATCAGGGATGCATTCACTCAGCAAAACCCTCAGATACTGCCTGCTCTTATGTTAGGTTGCTGATTTGCTGTTATATGCTATTTTTTTATATCTGTCAATCCTCCTTTTTCCTTACACCTTTCAAGGCTGGATATGACCCACAGCATACAACAAAATCAAACTCATGTATTTACATACTCTGCATTCATGGAGATATTTGCCTTTTGATGAAACACAGCTTATTTTCAGAACAGGAAGAGTCTGAAATACAAATATAAAAATAGATTTGGGCTTTGATCTTAAGACCGTAAATTTTCCTCAAGAGACCAGTTCTCTGCAATACTAAGTTGCAAATTAAAACCCAAATCATTCACTATTATTGAAGAATCCTTTGTATTTATCATGATATTACATAAGGCATTTTGGTTTATGTGGGGCATAAGCATTCAAAGTATTTTCTGACCGTAGATATTGGGCTTGTACTAGATGACCTTTAAAGGTCCCTTCTAAAAAAGCATAAAAAAGCTAAAAAATGCTTCTAAAGCATTCTATGATTCTATGATATATTTGCAGATGTACATTGCAATGTGTAAGCCCTGCAGCAATGGATGTCTGGGTTTCACTCAGCATGCAGCAAGCTGCCTGCAAACACTGTATCATTCTGTCCAGCTTTTAAAAAACTGGGAAAATCTTTCTTCATTTCTTAAACTCAGTTGCTGCTTATGTGTCCAACTGAAACTCACAGCTTGAAATATCCAAATAAGTGGGCCATGCCTGAATTTCAAAAACCAAGCAGCTATTTCAGGATGAAGTCTTGCCATAACCACAGAGCACAGACTTGCAATGAAGACTGGAGTATCAAAATGCTGCCATCTGGCATGGGGCAGCAGAAATCCAGACCATCCTGCTGGTTAGTGTTGATAGTGCTGGGCAGCTGTGAGAACACACCCTTCTTTAATACTCCATCTGATGCTCCTTTCAGAGGAGCCGGGACCTCTGCCTGCTGAGGTGCCCAAGCTGTGGTCCAGTTCCTGTTGCTCCACAAAGAACTGATGAGCCACACAGGGTTGGCTCCTTCCCTGCTGTGAAAAACAAACAAACAAACAAACAAACACAACGGAAGAGCTGAGAGTAAATAAAGTCAAAAAAACAAGCTGATGGCAGGATTAATAAATACTTCTGTGTGGGTAAAATTGCACCCATTTTGCTAACATTGTGCAAAACCACAGTTCCTGCCATGGCTACAACTCTGTCAGAGGTGATGTTCACAACAGCATGTCCTCTGCATGGGCTATGACCTCTAAGAGAGCCTCTATGATCTGTATTATCTCATTAAGCATAGATGGGAAACCTCCACACTATGCTGAGACCTTCAACATGCATACCAACAGGACAAGAAATATGAAAAATATCTGGCCCTTCCTGTGATGCTAACTGAGGTGGCATTTGCCAGTTTGCATCTGCCTTAACCACAAGTCTGTAAATCTGAAATTCTTCTCTGGGTAGGATGCAAGGAAAAGATTCCATTACAGGTCCTTTTACCCCCTGCTTCTGATGGATCAGTATTTTCAGGTCAAGTATTTTTAAGTATTTATTTTTAGTGCTTTAGCATATCTGCTTGCCCACTTAAAATATCTTAAGAAGTATTTTGGGCACAAAACCACAAACAGTCATGTCTTTAATAAAGCTCTGGAGTTACCTCCCCACCAGTCACAGCATTGTGTATAGGTGGTACAAGTAGAGTTCAGTGGTAGCTTTCTTACAGTGTTCTGATACTCTCCATATCAGGAAGAAGAAATGAAAAAACATCAGAATTTGAGAGTGAGACAAAGAAAAGAAGTCAACAGTTGTTTCATGGACTCGAGCATTAGCAAATTATTTCCATTCCTCTCTAAACATTTTATTTATTTATTACCATTGTCATTGTGAGCCAGACATACTTCTTGGTTCTTATGTTTTATCATTCTCTCTCGAAGAAGTTAACACTGAGGTTAGTCTGGGAGGACATCCTTATATCCACACAGTAGATCTGCAGTGAGATGGAGAATATAGGAACCAAATCAGATATTAGAAACTGTATTGTGTTCTATCAACTGTACTTTATAAATCACTTTCTACACTTTGGAATCAGTCTCTTCAGGAATACAATTTTTACTTTAGGTCAATTCTATACACTTCCTTATGGAGTGGTTCCATCTTTATACTAACTGTGGAAGCCTTTACTAATATTTCTGCATGTTTTCCTACAGAGAGTGGAAAGCTAGGTGCAAAGAGATCCACCACAACAAAACCATCCCTTCCCAATACAGAAAAATTTCTACACCTAACTCCAGCTGATTCTATCCACTTTATCCCACACATATATACCTTGGAAGTAGTTGGCAGTTGGGATGTAGATGTCTGGCTCATGAGGTTAGCCACGCAGGGTGCAAGCACTTGGGAGGAATGAACAGAGATCAGCAGCATCCTGCATTATATCCTAGGGGGAGAAGGAACAGAGATTAAGAAGGCATGCCACGTTTTCTTAAATAATTCAGGAAGTATCTCCTGCTTCCAACAAGATGATTCAGAGCTGTAATTCAGAAAGGGTGAAATGTGGTTCTTTTGCCATCTAAAACACTCCTGTCAGTGCTGGAAAAAAACAAAACATCATACTCCTTTTCTAAAATCCTGTTCATTTAGATGGCACTTTACCTCCACAAGAAAGCAGGGTGGAGAGTGAGGGAAGATGACAACCTGGAGGCTGCAATATCCTCTGCTTGATCAATGTACATGCTCCACTGGGAGCATGACTTCAATTCTTTCCTTGGAACATGAATCAAATGAGGCCCCAAGCAAATATATTTCCCTGTCAAACATTTCACTTCCTGAAGACAGTTAAGAGCTAATGTGACATACTGTGTACAGTTTATTTTTGCTTTTGGGCCAGTGAATTGCTGTACTATTTTCCAGGCCCTTAAACTCTTAAACTTGGTTTGTGTTTGCTGAAAGAAGCGTTGCAGATACATTGGCTATGAGTCCAGTAGGATTTCTAGCATGCACTGGACTGATCCTAAGGATTCAGATGAGGATCAGTAAACCAAATTCAGACCAGAGGTGCATGTGTTCCTCTTTGCTTAAGATCTCAAAAGAGCAGACCATGGGGTTTCTTTCATGTCATCATATTTGTTGCATCATCCAGTCGGCCTTTTTCTAAAAATTAAAGTGAATTAAAGTGAAAGAATTGTCTGGCTTATGCATACAGAAAATAGAGACCCAGATAACATGCTTGTTCTGCCTTTTTGTCATTCCCTGGCCAAAAAAAAACATTCAAAACCAGTGCAAGTGCAGGCCTTGGAACAATCCCTTGTTGTCTTATCTGTTTAGGTGAGAAAACTGGGGCACCAAGAGATATGTCTGGCTCACAATGACAATGGTAATAAATGGCAGAACCAGTAGACCATGTTCTATAGACAATGAGGGGACATAACTGTTCATTCATCAAAGTAAATGTAATATAAATTTAATTGAATGAAGTTTATCCTAAGGCTTCCTATGGCATAGAATGGGAGAAACAGGTGATGCAGAGCCACCAGTGATTTTTCTGATTTTTTTTTTAAAAAAAAAAAGCGCACCACCCACCTGGTAAGGGCTTAATGAAGCTTTTCATCTACCAGCAGGATTTAACCATACATAACAAAAAACACATCAGAGCAGTCTCACCAAATAACCTTGACAAAGTTGTTGGATGACTGCTGGACACTCTGTCAGGGTTACCCAAATGCTGCAATGAACAAAAGCAGGTCCTCAGTCCATCAGAAGGAAGCAGTTCTTGTCAGCAGTTGAAGGTAACTAGCCCTAGAAAACGTTCCCCCTGAACTGCATTTGACTGCCATTCTCTGCTCCTACAGAGTTGAAAAACAATGTGAGATCTGGGCATCACTTTGTACCTTTGGGGAACACCTCTGATACCTTATTAAGATAATGCTTTGCATTCCTGCAACACTACACATTTTACAAGCCTTGATTAGTGGATTTTCATTAAGCTGAAGTACTTCAAGTGTTTCAGAAAACAGGAAAAGCTGGCAGGTAATCCCTCTCTTCATTGCCTCCCCTGAAATCATACAAGCAGCATTTCATGAAGAACTTCATCTCCTATTTTGAGTTCTGTGTATATCTAATGTATATCAAAAGTATCAGAAAACATCAGAATTGCAGTGTAGAGGTACTACAGCACAACAATAGAGGACAAAATAAAGAGTTCAGGGGTAAAGTAAAAATTGAGTATTCCAGTTTTTTAAGACATGCACACATCTACAACAAAGACTGATGTAAAACAATCTAAGAACCATTTGTTCTGGCCTTAGTTTTTGAGCAGCATCTCCATATTGGCAATACTGGTCAAATCACACTCCCTCGTATGTGTAGATATATATATGTATAAATTTTGCCTTTAGTTAATTTTTAGTAAAAATGTAAAAGCACTTCATTCAAAATAAACAAACATAAAGAACAAAATCCCACAGAAGGCAGGGAAAATATTACTACTTATACCAGTGCTGAGGTGGTTTAGTGCCGCTGAAGATCTTCAAGAACCATTTAAACACCTTCTCTCTCCTTCAGTTAACAGTTTGAATGCGTAACTAGGTCAGACACATTCTAGCAAGAGAATCTCTTTTTTGTAATGCCAATACAAATTTTCCAACACAGATATGCCAACATGCTTCAGACTTCACCTGGAGAGAAGAAGAGGAAGTAATTTTGTCTCTACAGCAGTGCAGCCCTCAGCATTTTTGCAAAGATTACCTGTGGTAGCAGTGGTATTTGTGGTGTGGAGAACTGCTTGCTGCACAAAGCTGTTGCACTGCTCACATTTCCCCCTCTCCATCTTCCGGAATTACAGAGAGATAAATGTCAGGGGCATTTTGAGATAAGAAACTGCCTGTTTGTTTACCTTGCCTCTTTGTGTTTGACTATTTTTCCCCCCTACTCAGTGTTTCTTTTCACTCACAAGTGTTGTTTTAATACAGATGTCTGTAGGTGCTCAGCTGTCTTCCACTGGTAACTATCTAGCTGGAGGAAAAAATAAACTAGCATAAAATTTTCTGAATCAATATTGTAACTGTCATACTGATAATGTTGACTTCCTTGTTGGTTTTGGTGGTAGTACAACAGACCATTTTAGAAGAATCTTTTTATTGCCTGAAAATACAGTTTGATCCCTCTCAATGTGCTTCTTAAAAGTTACCCTGACTTCTCACTTGAGTTCTATATCTTTGACTGTTTCCCTCTCTTCCTTTATGATCTAGCAGTGTCAAAACATATTACTCACCACTGAATCTACATTTTTCTAGGTACATTTAACATTGCTAAATGCCGTCCCTGTCCTAAAAAACATTGTAATCTAAAGCATCAAGATGGTCTTTGTATAGGTCTCTGCATGAACCACAAGCTTTAATTACTGAATTAGGCCCCTTCAAAAGGTACAACTCAAAAGCTGAAGAGAACAGTGGTATGATCGAAAGAATATACTCTTTTTCATATTTATGGGTGTTCTAATATAGTCACATAAACTGTTGGAACAAATGGGAGAAAGAAACAGATTATTCTGATTGACATATCCAGATAAATTGTAGCTAAAGTTTTTAAATCTTTCCCAGTTCCCAGATGGATGAAGATTATTGATCTTAAATATTTCCTTCAACTGATGCAGATATTTACAATTTTTAGACAACCAGGTCAATATCACCACTTGACCAGCAGAAGTACATGTATCTTCAGGTCTAATACTCAGATAACATATTTGGAAGTTTTGTGTTAGCCAGAGATATGCTTATTTTTTTAACTGCATTACACTCTAAGGA